>JARHVA010006878.1:357500-582500 GCA_037957365.1 Torreya grandis
AAATTTTATCAAAGACATGAAGATGCTAGGTTGTTATGTATTAATAACACAAAAATATATAGAAGTGGTGAAAATACTAGTAGAAACAATATAAGTGTTGAAATAATATGTAGTTGTTATACCTTATGAGTTACTATATAGTTTACCACCAAAGAGAAACATTCAACATCATATTGATTTGATTCTAGGATCAGTTCTACCCAATCAAGTAACTTATAGGACGAATCCAAAAAAACATGTAGAATTGAATAAATAGGTTAGCAAATTGGTGATAAAAGGTGTAGTAAGGAAGAGCATGAGTCCATGTGTGTCACTATCATTGATAAATATAAATAAAGATGATGGATATAAGATGTGTGTTGATAGTAGAGTAATCAATAAAATTATTATCAAATGCATATTTACTATACCTCATTTAGATGATATGATGGATGTTCCTACATGACCAAAATATATTAATAATATTAATATAATAAGTAGTTACTATCATATTTAGATTCATAAATGAGATGAATAGAAAATAATAGTAAAGACTAGGGATGGCTAATATGAGTGGATGGTGATTCCATTCATATTATCTAATTCATCCAACACATTTGTGAGGGTGATGAATACAATGCTATGAGGTTACATTGTTAAGTTTATGGTGGCTTATTTTTATGTTATTTTTATATTTAGTAAGATTAAATAATATCACTTAAAACATTTGAGAATGGTATTATATTTGTTAAGAAAGGACAAACTATGTACAAATCTAAAAAAGTACAAGTTTATGCATAACAATTGTGTAGTTGTAATATTTTTAGTTTCAAAAGATGGAGTAAGGATGGATGAAAATAATTAAATACAATTATTGAGTGACCTATTATAAATATCATCATAGAGGTAATAAGTTTGTATGGTTTAGTAACTTTTTATAGAAAGTTCATTAAGAATTTTAGCTATATTGTTTTATTAATAATAGATTGTATGAGAGAAAATGAATGTGTATGGATAAATGAAACAATAAAGGGATTTCAATTTTTGAAGAATAATATTATAAAAATAACCCATTCTACAATTACCAAATTTTAACAAAATATTTGAGGTTGAAATTGTGATTATTCACATGTGGGAATTAGTGTTGTGTTGAGTTAAGAATGAAGGCCAATAGCATATTCCAGTGAGAAATTGAATGAGATAAAAAAGATGTATTCTACATATGATGTTGAATTTGATGTCATTATATAAGCATTAATACATTGGAGGCATTACTTGGTGCCTAAGGAGTTTTTATTATATATAGATCATTAGCCCTTGAAGTATGTAAACACTCAAAATAAGTTAAATAACAGACATGAAAAGTGGGTGTCTTTCTTGTAGAGATATAATTTTGTTTTGAAGAATAAATTAAGAAAACAAAATCAAGAAACTAATGCTTTGTGTAAGAGAGTGGCATTGTTAATTTATATGGTAAGTGAAGTAGTTGGGTTTGAAGTTGTTAAGGAATTATATGATATTTGATCCATTTTTTGGTAGGATAATTGAGAAATTTAGGAATCCATTAGCATGTGAGATATTTATTATTCATGATGAGTACCTTCTACATGATGGCTATCTCTTCAAAATAAAATAATTATGTATTATATTTGGGTCTTTAAGAGATAATATTATAAGAGAATTGCATAGTGGTGGTTTGGGTGGACATTTTGGTAAGAATAAGATAATAATTTTGGTGGAGAAGAAATATTTTGAGCTAAAAATAAATAAAAATGTGAAAAGATATGTTTCAAGATATATAATATTTTAAGTATCTAAAGGCCATACATAGAATACAAGGTTGTACATGCTATTACTAGCTCCAAGAGGACCATAGACAAATTTGAGTATGGATTTATTTTGTGCTTGGATTACCAAACACATAAAGAGGTAATGATTCAATGTTTTAATATAGATAGGTTTTAGAATATGGTTCATTTTATTTCATGTAAGAAAACTCATGATGCCACTAGAGTTGTAGAACTATTTCTCAAGGCTATGAGGTTACTTGGTGTTCTAAAAATCATTAAATCAAATAGAAAAACAAAATCTATAAGTCATTTTTAGAGAAATATATGGAATAACTTATGAACTAAACTACAATTTAGTAGTGCATAACACCCACAAATAGATGGATAAATAGAATTTTTAAATAAGAGCTTGAGATATTTATTGAGATGCATTGTTGAAGAGAAGCTCAAACAATGGGACTTGGCTTTACCACAATATGAGTTTGGATATAATAGTTTAGTCAATAGATCAAAAATAAAATCACCATTCATATTGTTTAAGAAATAAATATTATTAGTTTCTTAGATTTGGTATAATTACCAATTATAAAATGAGTTAGGGATGATGAAGAAGTATTTGCAGAGTATATACAATAATTAGAATAAGAAGTGAGGATAAATTTAAAATAAAGTAATGAGAAGTATAAATTAGAAGTAGATGTAATAATAAGGTCAAAGGTATTTGAATAAGGATATTTAGTGATGTTTTACTTGAAGAAATAAAGATTTCTAACATGCACATATAACAAGTTGAAGTATAAGAAAATTGGTCCATGCAGAATTGTGAAGAAAAACAATGATGATTCTTATGAGGTAAGTGTCATGTTCCCTTATTGAATTTAATAGAGAAATATTAGATATATAATTAGTTTTGTATTTAAAAAAAATTTTAAAAAAAATATTTCCCCTCTCTACACTAGTTAGTGAAACCTAAATTTTGATAATTTTTATCGAATGATAAGATAACTCCAAACTAGTACAAATAGAAAATTTTATTTTATCAAAATGAGACCATAATAATTAAAAATCATTGTAATAATCAGTACATAATAGTTATATAGAATAATATAAATTATAAGCAAAAACTCTTGAAAGAACTACATAGTAACACTACAAACAATGTTCAAAGTAGACTATAAATACATAACACTTATAGGTTGATCAAAAAAATGGAGATTATTGAAATAATTTAAAAATAATCCCAAAGATAATTTACATTTGATGTAACAAACCAAAAAATTTAAAAAATCTTCTATCACCTCTACTCATACCAACTACCTGCATAAAACACTAAAAATTGGCTAAATATGCACTCCTTGAAACTTTATTACAATTATTATATGAAATTGTACCTATATATCATAGGGGTTTCATCTTAAAATCCTTAAGATCAATGGGTTTCCATATAAATACCTCCAACATCCAATATTTTCTATTTCAAGATGATCTGATGAACACTATTTAACAAGAGAAGTTAATTAGTTTGGAAAAAGACCCTTCAGAATGGAATTGTGACATATTAATAATCAAGAAGGCCCAAAAGGGAACCAGAATCAAGTTCCTTTATTTATAAATATACAAAAATCTAATTAGAGAAAATCATTAGTTGTCATCTTTATCCACTTTCCATAATTTACTTTAATTCTATTTTTTTTTGCTTTTGTCCAATTCTAAACTTTTCCTAGATTTACCAATTTTTATAGAGGATAAGAATGCAAAAATAATTTATTATTTTTATTTAAATACTCATAATAATACTTCTACTAAAAAATACCACACACCACTTTAGCAATAAAGTATTATTATTTATCTTTATTCCCTATTTTTTTCTAACTTGTCAAATAATATGTTAATAATTGTCTACCAACTAATTTTGGAGGTTAGAAACCTATCATAAGGATACCCATGCATCTTGTTGGGAAACTATTAAATATTAATAATATGTTATTAATTTTTTGGGCCTTTTTATCAAAAATAGAAAATAATGAATATTTCAAGTCCAAATGGTTAATATTAAATAAAATTATTTTCATTTCTACTTATCTAAACCTAAAGATAATATTGGAATGAACATTTTGTCCATAACAATAAATTAATTGATAAATGGACATGATAGGCCTCCCTTCCCAAAATTGATTTTTTATAAGTAATTGTAAAATATGATGCTCAATAATCATCATGATAATGTGATGAATCAAATTGTAATGCCTATGTAATCTTAATCTTGTACTTGTCAAGTGAGACAACTCCTACCAAAGATCCCTAAAAGATATACTTTTCCTAACATCCAAAAAAACTTGGTACAACTCATATAATTTGATCACCTTTTTCAAAAACATCTTGACCTCATGTGAATAAATATAAAATAAATGTGCATGATTCTCAACATCCTCAATGCAAACCTTCAAAATATCCATGATATTTTGCATGATTATACTTTTCCATTTATGACTTGGATCAAACAAATGAAATATAATTATACTTACTCCTTTATTCTCAATACTACCAGAATCCAAAATGAATCTCAAGAACTATTCACCATGCCTATGTTTCACCACTCTAATAGGTCTATATGTTGAGGATTTTATTGGCCCTACTACAACTCTCTTTTTTAAATTTAGATTTTAAAAATTTATAACTCAAATGTTTGTATTGCTTAAACTTGCCCACCTTCTTGATGCTTCATATCGGTACAAAGATTCTTCATATTTTTTCCTTCTATCTTTCCTGAAATGAATTAGTTGTAATAGTAGTATTATTACTAATCTCATATACTGATGGAAAGTCTTTCAAACTCTCCCAAAAGGGCACAGTATGCATAACCTATGTAAGGCCCACTATTTCCTATAAAATTTGGATACATGTGCTACAAATGATAAAATTAGTTTGATTCAATGCAAGAATTAATTTTTTGATGAATTGATATGCAAAACCAAACCTCTTTTTATCTTAAGTTTAGATATGTATATTTGTGTTCCTTCAAAGTGTGTATAGCTTTGTAATGGAGGGCCTCTAAATAAACAATGACATTCCCATTAAAATGATTTTTGACTTCTAGAAATTTGCTTCTATGAATTTTAGGAAGGGGTAAAAGCATGGAACTTGACTCCAAATGTGTGATATGTAGAATTTCCATATCTTTATGTGATCATGGTACTAAATGAATAAATATCATAATACACATTCATAAAATTTAAAAAATTTAACATGATGTTTACCTTGATTATGTCTAAAATATCTCTTAGATTCCATGTTTGAAAGTGTAAGCATCTTTAGGAAATATGGTTTATGTGTTTTCTTTAATCAAAATGTTTCCCCTGATGAAAATAAGTTTCTCCATCCTTGAATTTAATAATCATTTATTTCCTCAAAGTGAGATTGTCTCCACATAAATACAATGCATCACATATGGAATATATGATGCCAATACTAGGAACCAGTTTTTGTTATGCTACCTTGCCATTATCAGACAAGAGGTGACATCCTTTTTTTCTTGAATTTAACTCATAAGCTAAAAACACTGATCCTTGTTATCAATTACAAGATTTCCCTTATGTTCATCTGTAATCAAATTGGAATTTATTCTTGTTCAATTTCATGGGATGATGAAATTATTTATAATAGTGATATTGATATTTAAAACTCCACCTTTAATAGTTATCAGAATATCATTAGGATCCCATACCCATTTGTACAAAAAATTATCAACTTGAGGGGAAATGTCTATGTGTATTTCACTACAAATCATAAATTTCACCTTTTTCTTATGCTTAGAGTACTTTCTATGATGACCAAAATTTTAAGAGGACATAGTGTAAAGTGAATCTATGTTATTACCATCTCTTTCATATCTTGAATTATACTAATAAGAATCATCAAAATGCTTAACACTTGGTTCATTGACGAGTTTAAATAAACCAACATTTTTTTTTCCTTTGTGGATTAAAGAATCAATCACTACAAATTTCAATTCAGAAGCTATTTTTCTGAACATATTCTTTTGAAGTTCCCAATCATGATGTAGATTTACACCTAATTGCTGCCTAAAATTTTGATTTTCATGACCCATGAAAGAAATATTTTCCTTGATTTTTTTAAGTGTTGTTTTTATTGAGCTATTATAATTTGTCTTCCTTAGCCCTACTTGACCAATCATCACAAAAAAATTTATTCCTCATAACATCATCTACACTTGTCTGCAATGTGGCAAATTTAATTTCAACAGTAGGATCCACTTCAAATTTCAATAATAAGTTTCCCAAACAAACCCATAGATCCCACTCTCTTAAACATATTCAAAATCTTTCTTTATTTTTATGGTACTCTACGCAATGACAATAATGTTTTAATAATAATGTGTCAAACATCAAATATCTAATAATATTATTATTGTTTTCATGTCATATGATATAATCATGAAAATAATCAATTTGGTTACCATTACTTGTTGATCTAAAAAAAATTGCAAGCTAAAAACCAACATTAATTTCCCATGATGAATTTTACTCATGTGTATGTCTCCCAATAAGGTCATTCAGAAAATCCTCACCATAAACTACTTGATTCAAGACATTCCTTTCATTTTGATAACAATGCTCTAAATATATGTCTTCCTTTGTTGATACTTATGATACCACAAAACCATCAACCTAATGACACAAAATATTTTTTATCACCTTTAAATGTACTTATATCCTAAAAATTGCCCTTACATAGCATGGAATCATTATTTTGAAGATTGATGGCTGAAATCTAAACAAGAACAACTTTATCACTTATGTATTCAACAAGGGATACTTCATATTTGACTTCATTAAGATGATAACTTTTTTGATCTATAATCTTAGAATTTATTAAGTTATCAAATTCCATACCTCCCAATTACATGGAAGATTGTCCAAGTTTTTATTTTTTCCACTTTCTTGAAATTTTGATTTTTCTTTATGCTCCACCATCACAATTTTTTCCCTAACCTTTTGTGTTTTTGATGTATTCATCACCTATTTTCAATATATGGTCTTATTTTATAGATATTTAGATTGTTTTTTACCTTAACCTCTTATTTTATCTAAAATCTATGACTTGGATCCCAAGGTTCTCTGTAAGAGAAGGAAAGTTTATTTCCCGTGTGTTCCTATGTAATATCATCCTCTTTTTGAGATGTTTTAGTGGGAACTGAATTTTACATGCTATCCAAATTTTTTTGAAGTAAATTGGTTATTTTATCTTGGTTCTTCTATATTTCCACTATTTTATCTTGAATAAGATCTATATTTTTTTCATATTTTAAAAATCTCAACAATCCTTCCATGATAAACAAATCAATGTACCAATTTTAAATATCTAGTTTCTATATCACTTGAAAGAATCTATTCTTAAAACCCTAAAGGATGGAAAGATTATGGATATGATACCACAGTCATGTTCCCTTATATAATTTAATTGAGAAATAATAGATCTAGAATTAGTTTTGTATTGAAAATAATATATTTTTTAAATTCTTGCCCTTTTTTATAGTAGTTAGTGAAACCCAAATTTTGATAATTTTTAAAGAATAAAAATATAACTCCAAACCAAAAAATATGAAAAATTATATTGTATTAAAATGAGACTAAACTAATAAAAATCACTATAATAATGAGTTTGCAATTTATCTGTAATCAACAATAAACAAGTTTAATAAATTATGGAAAACTTGTAATGGATCAAAACATTTATTTAACAATTTAACAAAATTGATTTTTTAAAGATTACATAATTTAAAATTCATCCAAGACTATTTTTAATGAGTGAAAATGAATAAAGAGGAAAAATGACAAAAAAACACTGAACTAATTTGATAATGAAGTTTGGATTAAAATCTTAAATCTCTAAATCTAATCCAATGGGGGATCACTCATTATTAATTATTGTCACAAATAGCATATAATATTAAAATGTTGCTTAAATCATCTCCATAGGCTTATTTTCTATCTAGGTATTACTCTCAAACTAACTCATAAAGTCTGAGGCAATTAAAAATACCCCAAAGTCTCTTACATCCTTAACCATATGCTTGGTCTCCACCAAAACTATCTTCAAATATAGATTTATGGGTTTATATAGGTGTTCATACCCATGGCTGAGTCGATAAGATCCTTATCCTTTTACCAAGGATGGTAAGGTTCAAAACCATTAGCATTGTTTTTGAGGCTAAGGCAAATCGTTAATCCCACATTGGTAAAACAAACAACTTTTAGCTTATTTAAATGTTTTATCCTCCACTTTTTTAATAGTTGAAAGCCTTTTTTGGGATAAGGCATTAACATAGTGTTGATGGAAGCTTCACGTGGATGTTTCATATATTGCATGAGATTTTGGGTTTATATGGCTCCACATAGTAGTTTAAATTCTTTTAGTTATGATGTGATCCATGAGAAACATGGCAAGTTAGGATGTTAATGGTCTTAGAGCTTCCACATGGTGTATTAAATAATTATAATCACTATGTGATTATTTAATAAAATTCTACCATGGAAATAGTTAGGTGGTGGCTTGAGGACCCACCACATGGACCACTCCCAATCTGATACTTGTCGATGTCAAACTAGATGCTCTATATCTTTATCGGTGGAAGGCTCCCCCTTTATGACAAAAGTGGACTCCACCGGCTATGGTCTCCATAGCTAACCTTTTATGCCTATAAAAGACTAACTATGAAACTAATTATTTTCCCACACAAACTCATTACCACATGTCACTACACCATGGGTGTATGTGACTTGCTCAAACTACTCCACTTGTCCTTTGTGACACATTACAACACCCTATGCCATCTTTTTGCCATGTTTAATCTATAAACTTCAATGTGCGATATCTTGTGCATATAGGTTCAAAATTGACCCATTCAAATTATGCTAGAAAGCTCTCAAAAATATCTACATTGTGCCATTGATCATTTCGCAATTTGATGACTTCATTTTTAGAGTGTATATGGATCCACTTGGATCAATCCTCCCCACTAAGATATTTGGACCTTCAAAAGTTGATTAATTGGTAAAGAAGTGAGGATATTTCTCCCTCACTCTTCTGGCTTCCATCTATTTGTCCATGTTCAAGTGCATCCATTTGATACCAACATGAAAATACTCAACATCTCTCCTTCATGAAGTCCAAACCTTCTTGTCAAGAATTGTATCTTCCTGTAATTCTAATAGATACTCAAGAGAAAAATCATCACTATAAAGAATGGATACACTTTCATCATGATCTACAATCATTTAACGCTCATACATTTTTAGATTTTCCACATTCACAACTAAATAAATCTGCATATAAGATGGCAAATCTAACCAAAAATCATTGTTACCAATATTTTTTATAATCCAAAAAGGACCCTATTAGATTGGTTTCAAATTTCTACCTTTACTTGTTAGCCTTTCCTTACTAATGTGAAGCCATAACAAATCACCTATAGCAAACTAGTGATCAACATGATGTTTGTCATATATTGCTTTATACTTTGCCTAACTTTTCTCCAACTAATCTTGGATAGTCTAGTGTACCTGATGTATCTTTTTAATGAACTTCTTGAATTTAACAACATCATAACACTCATCAGCAACTGAATCCTATCCATAAAAAACATCTAGAAGAGATTTAGGTAAATATCCATAACAAACTTCAAAAGGATATGTCATAGTAGAAGAATGAAGTACACAATTGTAAGCATGTTGAATATAGCATAAATTTTGATCCTACAACTTGAGATGTTTTCTACAGTAACCCCTAAGCAAATGTACCACTTTGTGGTTCACAACCTCTGTGACCATCGATCTGTGGATGAAATGCAGTGCTCTTATTCAACTTAGTTTCCATTAATTCCCATAGTGTTGAATAAAATTCCCCAAGAAATCAAGAATCCTGATAATAAACAATAAAAGTGGGAAAACCAAAATGAACCCATATATGTTGAAAGAGCAAGTGTGCAGTACCTTCCCCTATAATATACTTAACTAAAGGGATCAAAACACACATCTTTATAAATCTATCCACTACCACATTAAAGTAATCGTGTTTCATTCATGACATAGGCAAACCCCCTATAAATTCCATGAAAATACTTTCCCAAGGATGGGTAGGAATAGGTAAAGA
Organism: Torreya grandis; assembly: GCA_037957365.1. Lineage (NCBI taxonomy): Eukaryota > Viridiplantae > Streptophyta > Pinopsida > Cupressales > Taxaceae > Torreya > Torreya grandis. Next base: position 367,442 of record JARHVA010006878.1, read on the forward strand.
GTGTAAAGTCCCAGTTTTCTATTACTCAACTTGCTTGTGGCATAAAGAACACACCCCTTGATGTATTTGGCAACATTTTATTGCATACAGGGCTAATAACAACACATTCTCAAATTTTCAACCACTTTACCAACTCCAAAATGACCAAAAATAAGAGAAGTATGTGCTCTTAAACATGTGCACCCTTTCATTTTGATGAATGAAAAGTTTACCCAAATGATACAAAAGTCCATCATGTACATGATACTCTAGCTCTTTTACTTGTTTACCACGCATCAAGTCTTTGTACAAATACTTAAAATCAACATCATTAACATATTATTCTTTATAACTTTCATGAATCAAAGATCCATGTTGTAAAACAATAGATGTAGCTACCATAAGAGGTCTAGAAAGCATGTCAGTAACTTTATTTTGCTTAACTTTCTTATACCTGATCACAAGTTGGCATTGTTGTTGGAAACCCATCTAATGGAAATTCCTAGACTATTATAGCTTGGCCTATGACTAGAGATATTAGAGGGGTTGATGATCTATATGTACCACTATTTGTTTGGCCATCAAGTAATGTTTCCATTTTTTAGCACTTTGAACCAATGCATACAATTCCTTAGCATAAGTTGGATAGTTTCTTATTACACCTATGAAGGTTTCAAAATGATAGCATACTAGCTTCTTTCCCTACATCAGGACAACTCCCATTACATAATCACTTGCATCTCTCTCAATCTCAAATGGTTATTGTAAATTAGGAAGTGTCAAGATAGAAGCAATACTAATCTTGGCTTCAAAGTTTCAAAGGCCTTTTATTTCTTTCCTCCCCACTAAAATATTTATTTAATACTAGTCAAAGAATCCAAGGGTGATGCAATAAGTGAGAAATTAGCAATGAATTTTCTCTAATATTATACTACACCAAGAAAACTTCTAACTTTAGTTACATTATTGGGTTTAATCCATTTAACTATAACCTCTAATTTTTTAAGATCAATTTTTAACTCACCATGTCCTACAATATTACCAAAGTAAACCAAAGAGGTCTTGCCAAATTCACATTTAGACACTTTCAAATAAATTTTATCCCTTCTCAATGCATCCATGACTTTCCTAATATGAATCACGTGATTTTCCAAAGACTGATTGAAGATAAAATATCATCAAAGTAGACTATATCAAAATCATCAAGGAATGGCCTGAAAACATCATTCATCAAATGCATGAATGTATCCAATGCATTGCACAACTTGAAAGGCATGACAAACCATTCAAATAATCCATGTTTTGTCTTAAAAGTAGTTTTCGACACATCACTATCATTAATCCTAACCTGATGATAACCATTTTTCAAGTCTAACTTAGTGAAATAGACAACATTTCTTAACTGATCAAGAAAATCATCAATACGAGGAAGAGGGTAACGATTCTTAATAGTAATTTTGTTTAAAGCACATAAATAAACACACAGTCACCATGTTCCATCTTTATTTGGCACTAAAATAATAGGTGAACCTACAAGAGATGAACTTGGATGAATAACACCCCTTTCCAAAAGTTCCATTATTGGATTTTTGATTTCCTTATTTTCCACCACTAATAACCTATATGTACCAATGTTAGGGAGAGGAGAATCCTGTAACAACTGAATTTCATGTTGAACTCCCCTTTTAGGGGGTAACCCTTTGGGATCTTGAAACACATTATCATAACTATAAATTATTTCAATCAATTAATTCTTATGTCTAGGAGCACAATTTTCCATATCCTGGGAATATTCTTTTACCTTAGACTTAATCAACATGAGACAAAAAGTCTTTCTTGAATTGACTAGTCTTTTCATTTTCCCTGTTGTCACCAAGGAAAGACTCATCTTAATGTGATTTGTTATGACTATATATTTAATGCCATCCTTAACAAGTAAGTACTTATTATCTTTGCTATATAATATTTCTTTTCTATCATAAAGATAAGGGCTTCCTAAAACAATCTCGCATATGTCCAGATGGACTACATCCAGATCAACCTCATCCATGAAATTGGATGTGATTGAAAATTTCAATCTGCAAGTTTTGGTTACTTTCATCTTTACATAATCACACACCCAACCAAGTAGATAGGGTTTTAGATGGGGATCATTTTGCAAACCTAACTATTTAAAAATCTCCTTAGAAATCAAATTTGCTTGTGATCCACTATAAAATAGAGTGTTAATATTAGTATGTTTTGAAATAAACCTAATGTGGAACAACTCATTTATTTTCTTATCATCATGCATAGATTTTTTTTTGAAGAGGAAACATCATTAGATGACTTAGTGCTAGAAATAGAAAGAGAAGAACAATTCTGCATACTCATGGCTATGATCTTTGTTTTATCCCTTGAATTTGAACCCAAATCCTAAACCACAGTATTAGATTTATTTTCTTTCTTCCTAAACTTGTTAGTAGGCCTTACTTAGGATGTAATTTTAAATACTTAGACTCATCATGATTTTTCTTGCAATGATTGCAATATGGTTTTCCTTATTGTTTTTGAATACTAAATGTAGATTTTTGTTTACCCTTTCTATAACTTTTCCCTTTAGAATGCTTAACTTCATATTTCTTACTTTTAACTTTAGGAAAAGATTCTTTTGTATATTTAATTCTAGCCTCTATGTGAGTGGCTTGAACAGAAACTACATCTAAATTAGTGGGATTGAGAAAAAGAACCATGTGTTTCAAGTAACTATGCAACCCACCTATATACTTACGTAGTGTTTTTAGTGTATGAAGAGGAATATTCAAAAGTAAAGCCTTTTTCCTAAATTCAGGTGTATATTATTGAACACTTTGGCCTTTAGTTTGTCTAAAATATTGTTAATCCATCATGGCTTATTGCATATAGCCTAAAATATAAAATAGCTTTCTGAGTTCATAAAAAAATCACTCCAAGTAGAAATCCAGTTGACTATGTTAAGTTTGTTATCCTTCAACTTAATCTCCCACAAGATGAGAGTTGTGCCCCCATTTGAAGAATATCCAAGTGATTTTTTGCCTCATCATCTGTAATCTTTTAGACCCTAAAATATACTTCAATTTACTTTATTTATTTATCTAGCTTCTCTACATTAATCTCACCATTAAACATCATCAATTCAAACTTAATATCTAGCCTTAGTGAAGGAAGAGATTCAATGGATTTTTTTATCTTTACCATCATTCAAAGAGGAAGAAGGTTTCTAAAAAAATTTAACACCTACATCATGCTCTATTTTACTTCATCTTTCATGGTAAAGATCCTCAACCATATCCTTCATTTCCAAGAAGGCCTATCAGAAAGCTCATTCAAACTCAAAGTCATCTCCCATTTTTTTAGTACGTCTTGACCCAACCTCTGGACCATACGCTACCAATTCTCCTTCACCCCACCTAGATATCAACCTTATCAACATACACTATCAATCCACATAATTAAATACAAATTACATTCTGATACCAAAATTTGATCTGTAATCAACAATAAATAAGTGTCATAAATTATGGAAAATACACTTATAATGGATTGAAACTTTTATCTAACAATTTTTAAAAATCAAAATTTTAAAGATTACATAATTTAAAATTCATCTAAGACTATTTTTAATGAGTGTAAATGAATAAAGAGGCAACATGATAGAAAAATACCAAATCAATTTGATAACGAAGTTTGGCTTAAAAGACTACATCTTCAGATTGACTCTAACAGGGGATTGTTCCTTATTAAAAATTGTTAAAAATAGCATACAATATTAAAAAGTTACTTAAATCATCCCTACAGGATTATTTTTTTTCTAGGTATTACTCTCAAACTAATTCACAAAGTCTGAGGCAATTAAAAATACCCCAAAGTCTCTTACACCCTTAACCTTATGCTTCATCTCCACCAAAAACATGTCTTCAAATACAAATTTATGGGTTTATATAGGTGTTCATACCCATAACCAAGTTAGTGAGATCCTTATCCTTTTACCAAGGACGGCAGGGTTCAAAACCATTGGCATTATTTTTGGGGCTAAGGCAAATCATTAGTCCCACATTGGTAAAATAAATAACTTTTAGATTATTTAAAAGATTGATCCTCCACATTTTTAATCATCAAAAGTATTTTTTGGGATAAGGCATTAAGGTAGTGTTGATGGAAGCTTCATGTGGATGTTTTATAGTGTTGATGGAAGACAGTGTTGGGTTTGTGTGGCTCCATGTAGTAGTTTAGATTACTTTGGTTATGACATGATCCATGGGGAACATGATAAGTTGAAATTTTGATGGTCTTCAACCTTCCACTTGGCATATTAAAGAATTATAGCCACTATGTGAATATTTAATTAAATTTAACCATGGAAATAGTTAGGTGGTGGTAGGCCATGTGGTGGCTTGAGGACCCACCACATGTACCACTCCCAATCTGATACTTGTCAACATATAACTAGATGCTCCATAGCTTTATCAATGGTACGGTCCCACTCCATGATAAATGTGGTCTCCACTAGCTATGGTCCCTGTAGCTAGCCTTTTACACATGTCAAAGACCAACTATGAAACCAACTATTTTCCTATACAAACTCATGGTCACATGTCACTGCACCATGGGTCTATGTGACTTGTTTAAACTATGCCACTTATCCTTTGCAACACATTGTGACACCCTATGCCATCTTTTTTCCCTATTTAATCTTGAAACTTCAATGTGTGATATCTTGTGCATACAAGCTCAAAATTGACCTGTTCAAATTGTGTCAGAAAGCTCTCAACGAGCTCTATATTATGTTATTGATCATTCTAAAATTTGATGAATTAATTTTTAGAGTGTATATGGATCCACCTAGATCAACAATAGTTATGAAGTGGAATATAAATGCTAGACAAAAACCCTTGCTAGAACTACACAAGAACACTACAAACACTGCTCAAAACAAAACATAAATACAAAATACTTATAGGTTGGTCATAAAAAATTAGAGAATAATGAAATAATACAAACATAACCCTAAAATACACTTGATATCTATTATAATAAACCAACAAAAATTTTAAAAAAAAATTTAACATCTACTCACACCAACTACCTAGGTAAAACATTTAAAATTGATTGAAATAACACTCCTTGAAAATTTGTTATAATTCTTGTGTAAAATTTTACCTCTAAGTCATAAATGTTTCATCTTAAAATCCTTAGGATCAATGTGTTTCTATATAAAGACCTCCAACATCCAATATTTTTCCTTCTAAGATGATCTCATGAACATGTTGAGTTGTGGAGCTAAAAGCTTCACCGTTGAGCTCTTGTGGAGGTTGTTGGGCTTTTACCAGTGACTGGCATCAGTTACAGAGTAACAAGCATTGGTAGTATCACTGAAATTGGTCAGGCATGGACCAGAAGCTACTGACATCGGCTAGGGATCGGTCAACGTCGATCATATGTAGACCAACAACAACTGACGTCGGTCACTTGTGTGTGTGCATGTGTTTGCATGCATTTCCAGAATTAGACTTGGTCTAATTTAAGGAGGTCTAAGTGTTTACATATAAAGACTAATTTAAGTCTTGGGTCTATGTTTCTAATTATTGTAATTGGGAAGTCTAATTATTGTATGTCTTGGATCCTATTTAAGAGACCCATGGGGCATGTATTATAATTAAGGTGTAAGTAAGATCAATTAGATCTGCAAGGTGCAAGATCAGAAGGTCTGCTATATTGGTTGAGAGAGAGAACTCTTGAGAGAAATACTGTACTCCCAAGAGGTGTGGGAAGAGTGTGATTTCTTCATTATATTTTGGAAGAGTTTAATAGAGATTGGTTGTTTCTCATATCTCCTCTTATTTGCTATTTCGTATTTCTAGTTACTTATTGCTTCTAGTTTAATTCCATGTTTAGTTTCTTATATACAAAAAGTAATCAATTGTAATCCAAGTTCCTAACAAGTGGTATCAGAGCGGGTTAGTGATTGTTGATTACATGTTCACTCATAGGGGTTTCTGTTTGAGTGGGAGCAAAGCAATGGCAGAAGAAAGTAAGCTAAGAATGGAGAAATTCAATGGCAAGAATTACCAATTATGGAGGATGCATATAGAAGATTATTTGTATCAAAAAGATCTATTTTTACCATTGGGTGGGTTTTTTAATAAGCCCACAGATATGCAAGATGAAGAATGGAATGTTCTCGATAGAAAGGCTCTTGGATCTATAAGGTTGAGCCTGGTGTCTTCTATGATTTCTAACTTATAACAGGCAAAGACAACGGTAGAGTTAATGGATAATTTGGAAAACTTATATAAAAAACCCTTAGCTTTGAATAAGGTATATCTTATGAAGCAATTATTTAGTTTGCAAATGCAGGAAGGTGGATTTGTATATAGTCATCTTAATGATTTCTATGAAATTGTAAATCAGTTAAATTCAGTCAATATAGTTTTTGATGATGAATTTAAGGCTCTCTTGATCTTATGTTCTTTACCTGAAAGCTGGCATAGCTTGGTAATGGTGGTAAGTAATACTGCATCTGCTTCAAATATCTTGAAATTTGAAGATGTTGTTAGTGTAATATTGAATGAAGAAATTCACAAGAAAAGCATAGATGAAACATCAGGTAATGCTTTAAGTATTGAAAGCAGGGGAAGGCAAAGAGAGAAGAGATAGTGAGGGAAATCAAGGTCAAAGATAGGCAGTAGATCCAAATCCAGAACTAGCAGAATAACCTGCTGCAATTGTGGAAAGAAAGGACATGCAAAGAAAGATTGTTGGTTGAAGGATAGCAAAGAAAATCAGCAAGAAGGTAATAAAGAAGCAAACGTTGTAGGTATTGTTGCACAGGGTGCTCTTATATTTTCTTTGAATAGTCAAGTAGAATCATGGGTTTTAGATTATGGTGCTTCTTTCCATGCAACACCAAATAAAGAATTTTTCAATGATTATGTCCATGGAGACTTTGGAAAAGTTTATTTAGGGGATGGTGAGCCTTGTCAAATTGTTGGCAAAGGAAAAGTGCAGCTGAAATTGTAGAATGGAAACACATGGGTGTTGAAATATGTCATGCATGTACCCATCTTGAAGAGGAATTTGATTTCTATAGGAAAGTTAGGTGATGAGGGTTGCACAACTCTCACAGCTAAATCTTGGAAAGTTTTCAAGGGTGCACTTATATTAGCAAGAGTTAAGAGATTAGGTACACTTTATCTATCTACTTGTGTTACTAGTTATTCTCCTTCTATTCTATCTACTTCAGATGTAGATGCAAAGATGTGGCACTACAGGCTTGGTCACATGAGTGAGAAGGGAATGAATGTTCTTAAGTCAAAAGGTAATCTTTCAGATTTGAAAAGCATAGATCTAGATTTTGGTGAGCACTGTATTTTTGGGAAATAGAAGAAAGTGAGGTTTTTGAAGACTGGGTCAACAAAGAAGAAGTACAAGTTGGAGCTTGTTCACACAGATGTGTGGGGACCAGCTTAGGTAGCTTCTATTGGAGGATCACAGTATTATGTTTCTTTCATTGATGATGCTATAAGAAAGGTATGGGTTTATTGCATAAAAAGGAAATCTGATGTTTTTGATACTTTTAAGAAATGGAAAGCTTTGGTTGAGAATGAAACAGGTTTGAGATTGAAGTGCCTTAGATCTGACAATGATGGTGAGTACTGCAGTAATAAATTCAACAGTTATTGTTCTATGAGTGGAATACACAGGGAAAAGATGGTTCCAAGAACACCTCAGCAAAATGGAGTTGCTGAAAGGATGAATAGAACAATAATGGAGTGTGCATGGAGTATGAGGTTGCATGCTTGTTTGCCCTTAAAGTTTTGGGTAGAAGCTGTGGATACTACAGTTTACTTGATTAATAGAGGACCTTCTACTGCTCTGGATGGTGGAATACCAGAAGAGGCTTGGACAGGTAAAAAGGTAGATCTTTCAATTCTTAGAGTTTTTGGTTTTGAAGCTTTTATGCACATTGATAAAGAAAATAGAAAGAAGCTGGATGCTAAATCCATGTGGTGCACTTTCATTGGTTATGGCTTTGGAGATTTCAAATTCCAGTTGTTGAATTTAGAAACTAACAAAATTTTCAGAAGCCATGATGTAGTTTTCAATGAGAAGGTGATGTACAGTGATCAACTTAAGAGGTTGAATAATTTTGAGTAGGGCAATCTTGATTTGGATGAGGTAATGATCCAAAATGAGCTTGCAGGTAAAAATCATCACTCACAAGAAAACACAAACACTGATTTCAGTCAGGTGACTGACGTCAGTCAGATAGGAACCGATGTCAGTCAGACAATAACCGATGTCAGTCAGGCAGGCACCGACATCGATCAAGTGGAACCGACGTCGGTCAGGTGCAGACAGAGAGATGACTGAGATCAGTCACTGTCAAAATAAAATTTGGGTGGATAGTAAGCTATGAATGAGTCTCAACTGCCCATAAGGAGGACTGTAAGGGTAAGTAAACCTCCAATTCATTATTCCCCTTCTTTATACTATGTGTTGCTAACGGATGGTGGAGAACCAAAAAGTTTTGATGAGACAATACAGGTAGAATCCAAGAAACAATGGGAGCATGACATGAATGAGGAAATTGATTCCTTGGAAGAGAACCAAACGTGGGATTTGGTTGAGTTGCCAACCGGAAAGAAAGCACTAAAAAAAAAAGGGTTTATATGTTAAAGGAAGGAGAGAATGGATAGATGAGACATAAGGCCAGGTTAGTAGTAAAGAGATTTGCACAGAAACTAGGTATTGACTTTGGTGAAATTTTTTCTCCTGTAGTAAAGATGACTTCTATTCAAACTGTGTTGTCTTTAGTTTCTATTGAGGATTTGCATCTTAAGTAGCTTGATGTTAAGACATCATTTCTTCATGGAGATTTGGATGAAGAGATATATATGGAATAGCTGGAAGGTTTTGAGGTCAAAGGTAAGGAGAAACTTGTGTGCAAGTTGAAGAAAAGCTTATATGGTCTTAAGCAAGCTCCAAGACAATGGTATTTAAGGTTTGATAGGTTTATGACAGAGCATGGCTTTAGTAAATGTCAATCTAACCATTGTGTTTATTTTACTAGATTGGATAATGGTCACTATATTATCTTGTTGTTGTATGTGGATGATATGCTTGTTGTAGGTTCACACATGCAGGAAATTACTGAGCTAAAGGTAAAATTAGCTCACATATTTGCCATGAAGGATTTAGGAGCAGCAAAGAAAAACCTTGGCATGACTATTAAGATAGACAGGAAAAATCATAGGCTGATTTTGTCTCAAGAGGATTATGTGAATAAGGTGTTGGAGAGGTTCTACATACAGGATGCAAAATCGGTAAGCACACATATGGCTGGACACTTCAAGATGAGCAAAGAACAGTGTCCTAAATCACATGATGAGGTTGAGTACATTAGCAAAGTTCCATATGCTTTAGCAATTGGGAGCTTGATGTATGCTATGGTATGTACCAGACCTAATATTTCCCAAGCAGTTGGAGTTGTCAGCAAGTTTATGGCCAATCCAAGAAAGGAGCACTAGAAAGCAGTTCAGTGGATACTTAGATATCTGAGAGGGACCAACAGTAGGCATTTATGCTATAGAGGGTCAAGCACTTCTCTACATGGGTATGTAAATTTGGATATGGTAGGTGACTTAGATGGTAGGAGAAGCACCACAAGATATGTGTTCATTGTTGGTGGAACGGCGGTTAACTAGATTTCAAAGATGCAAAAGGTAGTTGGCCTATCTACTACAGAGGTAGAATACATTGCAGTCACAGAGGCTAGCAAGGAAATGATATGGATGACTCGGTTCATGGAAGATTTGAGAAAAGAGTAAGAGAGTTGTAGATTATACAGTGATAGTCAAAGTGCAATTCTTTTAGCAAAGAATTCAGCCTTTCATTCAAGAACCAAACATATATGGCTTAGGTACCACTTCATTAGAAAGGTATTGGAGGATGGACAGTTGAAGCTAGAAAAGATCCATATGGATAAGAACCCTACAGATATATTGATAAAGCCAGTAACAAAGGATAAGTTGAATCTTCATTCAAATTTTGTTGGTCTTTAAGATTGATCTTGAAGATGGAGATGCAAACTAGAGAAACAAGATAGAGGATGTTGATGTACAGGTACAGGTGTAGCTATTTATCTCCAAGTGCGAGATTGTTGAGTTGTGGAGCTAAAAGCTTCACTGTTGAGCTCTTGTGGAGGTTGCTAGGCTTTTGCCAGTAACCAGCATCGGTTACAGAGTAATCGGCATCAGCAGTATCACTGACATTGGTCAGGTGTGGACCAGAAGCTGCTGACATTGGTCAGGGATCAGTCGACGTCAGTCATATGTAGACTGATAGTAACCGACATCAGTCACCTGTGTGTGTGCATGCGTTTGTATGTGTTTCTAGAATTAGACTTGGTCTAATTTAAGGAGGTCCGAGTGTTTGCATGTAAAGACTAATTCAAGTCTTGGGTTTGTGTTTCTAATTATTGTAATTGGGAAGTCTAATTATTATATGCCTTGGATCCTATTTAAGAGATTCATGGGGCATGTATTGTAATTAAGGTGTAAGTAAGATCAATTAGATCTACAAGGTGCAAGATCAGAAGGTCTATTGTATTGGTTGAGAGAGAGAACTCTTGAGAGAAATACTGTACACCCAAGAGGTGTGGGAAGAGTGTGATTTCTTCATTGTATTCTGGAAGAGTCTAATAGAGATTGGTTGTTATTTGCTATTTCGTATTTCTAGTTACTTATTGCTTCTAGTTTAATTCTGTGTTTAGTTGCTTATATACAAAAAGTAATCAATTATACTCCAAGTTCGTAACAGAACACTATTCAACAAGAGAAGTTAATTAGTTTGGCAAAATATCCTTGAACATAAAATTATGGCATATTAATAATTAAGAAGGCCCAAAGAAGGTGTCAAAATCTAGATCATTGCTTTATAAGATAAATAATTTAATTATAAAAATCCATTAGTTGTCATCTTTCTCCACTTTCCATAATTATACTTTTATTGCTTTTATCCAATTCCAATTTTTTTTCAAATTTGCCAAATTTTTAGAGGATAAAAATGCAAAAATAATTTATTTGTTTGCTTTAAATCTTCAAAATAATCCTTCTCTTTAAAAATATCATGCCTCACTTTATAAATAAATTATTATCATTTATCTTTAGTCCCTATTACTTTTCCAACTTACTAAAAAATCTATTAATAATTGACTACCAACTAATTCTAGAGGTTAAAAATCTCCTCACAATAAGTATCAAACTTCTCCTTAGGAAAATACGTAAAAAATAATATTATTTTATTAATTACTTAGCCCTTTTTATCAAAAATAATAAATAATAAATACTTCAGGTCCAAGTAGTCAATACTAAATAAAATTATTTCCCTTTCTCCTTCTATAAATCCAAAAATAACATTAGAATGGTCAATTTATCCATAAAAATAAATTAATTGAAAAAGAGATATGACAATAAGTTTACCTGATAATTTCAATATCTCTCTTATACATACATACATACATACATATAAACGATGGTGAATAAGAAGAATATGAAGAAATATATTAAAAGCAGTAGGTACCAAAGAAAAAGAAAGAAAAAATAACACAAGTTATGGATAATAAGATAGTGCCCCCAAGGAAATGGAGTTATAACTAGTATTTTATACAATAAGAAGGATTACAACAAGAAGACAACACTTGGATTTCAGAATGGGAGATAAAAAGTATTGAAAAGAATAAATGGCAGGATTTCAATCATGGAAACTTGTAGAAGTTGAGTTGTTTTCATCCATAGGAGAATGATGTAAACACTGAATTTTTGAAGGGCATCACTTTTGATATGTAAATTCATTTCAGCTCTCATGTATGCCAAAATGGCCATCTAAAAAATTTCAATTCATCCATAATAGCCCTATCCAATCAACAATGTTTCTAAAACATTTATGAGACCATGTGTGACCATATAAGGGTCTAAGCCTACATTTTAGTATACTTTTCAAGATTTTTTTATTTTTAGAAATAAGATATTTTTGTAATCAGACTTGAACTTTAATTAAAATTCATATACTAGGTTTCCTTTAGTTTTTATAATATATGTGATTATTTTTAGGCCAATCTAAGCTTGCATGCAAAACATACTAAAAATAGTAGTTGAAAAATTGGTAGAAGATGAGAGTTTCTAAAAATAACAATTTTCTAAAAAATTAAATAGATCAATTATCTTTATGTATATTTTGATTTAATTAGATTTTTTAACTATGCATGTCAACTCCAATTGTGAGTTGAGATTTATTTAAAGACTCCTATGTAATATTTTATTCATTCAATAGGAATTACAAGAGAAGAATACTTTCATATAATTTCTGAGTTTTTTTTCTACGAATATTTTACTTAGTAAATCTATGTTTTCATTAATATCTATGTGTATGTATGGTGTGTGTGTAATGAATATTGATTTTTAAGTGTAGATGATAACATATTCATGGTATTAAAAATCACTAACATATAACTTAACAAAATGATTTAAATGATTTAATAGAAATATTAAATTGTGAAGTGTTACATATTAACATGATATAACCTACACAGATTCAAAATAATATATTATTATTTAATATACTAGGTTGAAACATAGTAAATTAGTGATAAAATTCATATACTTTATGATACTCATATAATTTTTTTTGTGAATATTCTAACACCACAACCTTAAATTTCTAATTTATTTTTTAGATATATTCTATAGGTTAAGTCTTGATATTATCCCATTTTTTTTTTAATAGTTAAGACTAGAGTGTTAAGTTTTTATTTTTCTTTTTGAAATGTTCATATTAAAGTTTACATAAATTTCACTAAGTCGATGTTTCATAAATTTATAATGAGAAATTATATATTTATGATGGGATTTAAAAAAATTTATCAATAGAGCATGTCATTTTTTTATTTGTAAGATTTAGGTTTCAAGTTTAATCCATTTACAATTTTTTACTCCATTTATTTATTATTGTTTTAATCTTGATGTTATTATTATAATAGAAACTGTAAACACTTGAATTTCATCATTTAAGTTGTAAAGTTAACTTTGACACCCTAACTCGTCACCATCCCTAATTTGACTTCAAATTATCATTACTTTCCTTTAAATTTACATAATTAGTTAATAATTAATTAATAAATTCATGCACACTTTTTTCCTCCCAAACTAATTAAAAATTCATATTTTCCACATCACCCAAGCATCCTCCACATTTATCTCAACCATGTGTTGACTTATATAACTACTCCCTTAAGTACTTTGTGAGTTATCTTAGAAAATTTCAACTTCCATGTTGGCTTAGCCAACTAAATTGATCCATTCTTACTGACTCACTCAACCAACTCCTCTTTCTTGTCAACCAATGGAATTGGTCATCATCCTCATGGATGACTAATTATTCACCATTAATTATTTCAATAATTCAACAAAATCAAACATTTCTCAACCATTTATCTTGTCTCCTATAAGCCTATAAATTGACATGAAATCTATAATTTTTAATCATCCACCTTCAAACTAACAAAGTTATATCAAATTTTCAAGTGAATCCAAGTGAATCGAAGCCATCAAAATCATCATGCATACCAAAAGGTTGCCTAATTATCTTTATGTTATAAAATAGTTGAGCATCCACATTAGCACCGAAGAGTAAATCCAATATTGATCACACAATGGATAAGGTGATGAAAAATGCATCTCATTTTGTCAGTGTTTTTTTGTTTGTATCTAATTATTTTTATTCTATCTTTGAAATTAGTTTAGTTTAGTTTTGTGTGTGTGTGTGTGTGTGTGTGTGTGTGTGTGTGTGTGTGTATGTATATATATGTATGTATGTATGTATGTATGTATGTATGTATGTATGTATGTATGTATGTATGTATGTACATATATAAAAGTTATATTTACTTATTTTGTTTATATATGAATATATTTATCTAAAATTTAGATTAAAATTCTAAAAAGTTCATATATAAAATTTGAAGTTAGATTGTTTATATATAAATACATTTAAATTATAATATAAGAATACATTATAAATTTGGATGATAATTTAGAGAATAAATAATTATTTTTATATAAGTTAGAATCTTAAATAATAAAACATAAAATTTTCATGTTATTAGATAATATCAAGGCTTCCTTTGGAATTATGAATTTTTTATATTATGGATGTCAATATACAAGTTAAATTCATTCTAAAAAATTGTCATAATTTTCTCTATTAAGATACTTTGCATGTCATTTTCACCTAAATAATTATATTGAATGACATATTCCTTCCAAACACACTTAGAAATGTTTAAAAGACTTTTTTAGTACAAAAATTATCTACTAATACAACTGATTAACTTAGTGATGGCATTGGGTGAGATTGAAATTTGTTTGTGAAGTTCACCTGCAAAGTTATAAGTTTATATATAAAGAGAGGATTAGTTTCTTATATGTATTTTTTTTAATTAATAAGTTTAAGAGATTCGATAATTTTAGCTATATATTTATATATGTAAGTAGATTATTTATATATAAATGTTTATGTATATGTATATATAGATATAGATATAGATATAGACATAGACATAGACATAGACATAGACATATACATATACATATACATAGACATAGACATAGACATAGACATAGATATAGACATAGACATAGACATAGACATAGACATAGACATAGACATATACATAGACATAGACATAGACATAGACATAGAAGCAACCCATAGCTATTTTCACACAAAATATCTTTGTTACAAATTTTTGTTGCATCCTTGAAATATGGTATTCACTTATATATTATTTTAGGTTCTAAACTGTTACTGTTTTTCAGCATCCTTGAGATCCATGTTAGGAGTGATGTACACTTCATCTTCATTTCACATCTAATCAAAAATAGTTTTTGTGTTTTTTTTATTACATTTAATCAGAAATAAGTGCTGTGTTTTTGGTGTGGCATCTTGGGATGTAATGTATACTTCATTTTCATTTCAAATTTAAGAGAGAATGTGGTGAAAAAACAAACAAACCCATATACTTTACATTCTATATTGTATTTATAATGTGTGATTTTGACTTATTTTTTAAATTTGAATATAAATTTTGAAATGATTTCTTTTGATACGTAGAGGAAGATATTGAAGAAAATGTAGAGCAATATCACTAGATTCTATACATGATATTATGCACTCCCTTGGAGATGGTTTTGAAGATAAGGTAAGTAGTTAGTTACTTCCTCCAATTCCATGAAAAAATTTGAGTCAATACCAAATAATGACTCTTTAATGTAAATGATATTGACAACTTTCAATGCAGGTCTCACAATGTCTAATAAGTACACATAGATTAGTTTGTCACTTCCCCCATTGGACCAGTGACATTTTAAGATTCTCAATAATTTTTGGGCATGTCTCCATTGTAAATCAATCTCCTCAAACTTACTCTTTACCATTGTTATTAGGCCATTTTAATCTATAAATGTCATCTTTATTGGCCCACAAAATTTGAAAATAAAAACATCACCCATAAATGAAATCTATCTTTCATCTATATTGTACATGCATATGTTGAGATTAATCAAATATATATTCAACATAGTCAAAAACTTTACTATATTAATATCCTTTTTCATGTTGTGACAATATTATCACATATGAGACACGAGTGTTGTATATGTTTATAGGCTATGGCTTTTGTTTATTTTACAGCAAAATTTAATTTTATCGAGTAAGAATATACTCCAATGACCTCTTAGCCATCCATGTATATCCTTGTTTATATTACCTCAGCTATCATCCTTGCCTTTATCATATATTCTCACTAAAAAATGTTTCAAGTGATGTATTTCAAATATAGTTGTTACTACATTCATATCAAAAAACTAATGCTATATAGTGCAAAAATAAATTAACTATTTTGTTGACGTTAGCATTGTCGACTTTACCTTTTTAAGACATTACCAAAATTATTATTTTCCCTTCTAATGAACACAATTTTGGGTGTAAAATATGGAACACATAAATTTAATCTAATTACATAACTAATTTTGGGTGTGAAATAGGGCACACATAAATTTAATCTAACTACATAAATGTATTAATATATTGCAAACATATTTAAAGTCTAGGGCATGCCATTATAAATATTAGATAGCAATTTAATGTATGAAGTTATAATCCCACCATTATTCCTAGTACTGATACTTGCATTCACCTCTTGATATTTTATTAGTCCTTGCTAATCTAGGGTACTATAGCATCAACACTTTTTTTAACACCTTTGTAATATATGAAATTAAGAGGAAGTTAATTTTCTATGTAGGTTAATCTCATTCAGGGTCCACCAAATCCTATAGATATTATAATTTTAATTTCTGTCTAGCCACCTACTGAGTTGATAGGACGTCTTTAAAAGAACTATTAGTAATCAAATTGAAATTGCAACAACAAACTATACAATATTAAATTTTTCTTTTCAAGTTCAATTTATTAAAGAAAGTTTACATTAAAAAGTTACAAGATGTGAACTCAAGCACAAAAAATTCTTAATACAAAGGTAGGGAAAAAACATTTCTTAATACAAAGGCAGGAACTAGCCATTACATGGCCTTTGTTCATTCTTAATGTCACTTGATATATAAATTTGTAATGATACTATTGTAGGCTTAAGATTATAAGTCTATTTTATTCTTAGAATTCATCTTGATATGACATTTGATGTACTTTTTATTTAGAATGTAATATGATACCACCCATCTTTTTGATCTGGCATGTAATATAATTTTAATCTCTAAAAATGTAATGCATGATTTCAAATTTAAAAAAATGAAATTGTTAAAAAAAAATCACCATTTTGTTTGCCTAGAAGTTTCACCAAAAAAAATTTGTAAGGGGGATTGTGTAGGTATGAAAACCTTATGGTGCAAAGGAGCACCCCTAAACCCTTTTTTCCAAAATAATTGTTAAATGAGGGTTTTCTAAAAAACCTTATATTTTCACAACCAGGGAAAACTTTAAGTGTTAAAATTGCATTAGGAGGTTGTTGACATAAAAAACCGCATGAACATCTCAGTCAAAATGATGGGAAACTTCATGATATGATGGAGTGTACTTCTATAAAAATAGAACATGAGTCTATCCTAGAATAGCAAAGAGTATCTCCTCACACAATGGGGGGATGCATATTAGGGATGAAATTTCCTATTATTCTTTGGATATGATTGACATATTTTTAATGTCACTTTTAATGGGTAGAGGTTATCAAACATGTATTAATAATATATTTTTTTAATTATAAGTTAAGAATTTATGTGTTAGACCCCCCATCTTAATTATTTTCTTCTTAATCATTATTATTAAAAACACACCGATGCATATAATTTGTAATTCATCCCTTATGTTATTTAGGATACTCTCATACATATGGAAAGTAGTAGTTGGGTATCATATAATTAGTGTAAATTACGAGCATATAATTCTATAAATATATGCATGAATTATATTGTTTTGAGATTTTTCTCAAAAGAGTTTACCCTTTTGAAAAGGCTAATGATATTGTAAAATAATTTTTCTCTCTTCTAATGCAATATAGCTATCTTGCATATCATTTGTATTATATATTTTTCTATTTTGGTATTAGATTAGTCTATTTTTAAGAAGGTTTATATCATCTAATATTGTATTTATTTCAAGGGTCATGTTCCATAATAATAATAATAATAATAATAATAATAATAATAATAATAATAATAATAATAATAATAATAATAATAATAATAATAATAATAATAATAATAATAATAATAATAATATAAGTTTAGGAATCTTTACAACTATTCATTATATGCTCTCACCTTGCCATAAACAGGACCTTGGTGATTATAAAGTGGTTCAAAAGTATTGGGACTAAACCTCCTAACCTGAAGCTAACATTTTTTTCCCCTGAAGTAGTTATTTTTGTTAAGGATATAACCCCATGTGTTAAGGGTTTTGAAATATCATGTATAGAAAACATTCATTTCTTTCTAAGCATATGAGATTCATATATGAAGTGGGGTGGTATTTGAGGTCGATCATCATAGGCACCTAGATAATTGCACATGGAATTGATGTTTCCACACACATTCAGGTAAATTGGAAGAACCCATATCTATTTTGGAAGCCTAGCCCTAGGAAGCCTTTCCTTATATATTTATTGTGGTGACCCATAGGTGGTTAGCCATGGGAAGATACTCATAACTAACCTCAAAGATAGGATAATGTAATCTTATTTGGTCTACCCTCCATAGTTAGTGTTATGAGAAATTTGGGCCAACACTATTTAAGAATGAGATAAGTTTGAATGCAAGCCCACACACCAAATACACCATGTAGAAAATCTACCCATTTTCATTCGTTTATGTTAAACTATGGTAATTTGGAGTCAACAAAAATGGTATCTTGTTTATCCTTTCCAGAAACTTAACATAAGAAAGCATAATCCATAGAGTATAGATAGGAGTTATAGATGCCTATGCTTCTACCTACCGATGTTAGGGTTTATTCACAACTAGATGGGAAATATATGGATATGGTTAGGAATGAATTGTTCATGTGTCAAGTGAATCATTAGTCACTATCTGTAGGATATCTTCTAGCAACTGTGACTACCAGGAAGAAGGTAACAACTAGCTCTGAGAAGGATGTAGGTATCATGCCTAGTGGGTGTCCAAAGCCTAATTTAGGGTATTAACATGAGTAACCATCTCTTTTGATTGAGTATTATATTCCATTTAGTATTATTTTTAGTTATTTGTCTCTCTTATCTACCACTATTGATGTTATAGGCACATTAGGCCTACAATATGATGTCAATATTGTAACAAGTGGAGAATCTTTTGTTGAAGTGATTTCCCAAGTAAAGAAGTTAGTGAAAATAGAAGTAAAAAAATTGACCACTACAAAGGCCACTCTAATAGTGTCCTTTGAGGATAAGGCTCTTCAAGAGGTGATTTAAAATGAGTAACGTTTTGTGGCTAGGGGTTTAGTATATAGATTTGACATTTTTTGGCTAACCCTTCCTAGTCTTCATTAGTAGGCATCTAATTCATGGTGGTATTTAATGGAGGATAGCTTGGAACTCTACCCATGTACCAAAGGTTTATTAATTATGGTTTTTTATAGTCTTTTAGACCACAATAAGGTCATTTAGGCCAAATCTTAGAGTTGGGATCAACACCTCTATTTTTTTAATCCTTAGTTCCCCACATTCAACCCTCTTCTCAAAAACCTTACCATCAGGCCCATCTAGTTATAGATGATGTATATTCCCCTTCAATTTTGGGTAGAATATTAATTTTCATCCATTGGTGGTATCTTGAGTGACATGTTAGACATCAATGTTTTTACCTCTAGTTTTTCATGCACCACCTTTACTCAGATTCTTGTTTGTTTGAATATCTATCAGGACCTTCTAACAGTCATTGAGTTGAGAGTTAAAGGCTAGTGTTGAACTCAAACCCTTGATTATGAGGGGTTTCCATTCAAGTGTCTTATATGCTTTAAAATTGGTCATTTGGACACATATTACCATATATCCAAACATTAATTGGATTCTTCTTGGTGGAAAGATTCAAGTGACGATCTTATATTTTCTTTAGAAATTACTCCTACTAAACCATTAAGAAAAGTTTAAAAAATTAATCAGCTTGTGGATCTTAAATCTCATGTGCCTTAATTTGTGACTCCATATCAAACTTATAAGGAGAAAATAATTTTGGATTTTGGGATAGATGGATTAGTAATGTGCATTTAGCTAGTGGGAACACTACTTCTAAAGGCCCACTAGTTGATATGTGTACTCCTTTTGGTATAGATTTAGGAAATTCATGTAACCATGAAGACTGGACTATAGTTAAAAGTAATAAAAAAGTAAATTTCATCCATGATCCTTCCTCCAAGATTCTCTATTCTCACCATATAGAGGATAAGGGAGGGACTTAGCTTTTTTGAATATTTTTTTATCTTGGTCTATTATGTATTGTGTTTTCATGATGCATCCTATCAAATGTTAGACAATCTTTACCCTAGGTTTATTTAACCCTATGGTTGATGGTTCATGTTATTTTGATTTTGTTGTAATATGTTCTCTTTTTATTAAATGGCATGGGGCCCACCAACCCTAATATATATCAAAAAAATAATACACAATATAAATGATTTCACATATTAAACCCTTATGAGAAAAAAACCTAACATAATAACTCCCTTTATTTTTATATTAACTCAACCATATCATAATAAAATAATTTACTTCTCATTTCTTCTCTACCCTTATTGAATGTGTGAGTTTATGAGGGCACATAAATAGATAATTGTCTAAGCAATCTTATAATACCTTGGTGTTGTGGGGACCAAACTTTTAGAGACCATAATTTTTTATCCATAACTCTATTTGATCTATCATCTATGCCAAAATGATAGTATCAAAGAGGATAATGTGATCCTAACTACCATAAATAGGTTATGTTCATTTTTTATATATTTTTGAGGCCATAAGTGATTATCTACGTGTTCAAAATTCCATTTTCATATTTTTGGGGGAATTTTAAAATCTTAGAATTAAGATATCTTTGTAATTGAACAAGAACTTGAGTTAAAAATTGTTTTTTAGTGTATATGTAGTATGTAGAAAATATATAGATGTTTTTAGGACCATATAATCTTGCATGTTACTAAAAATAGTGGTTGAAAAACTTTCTAGAAGATGAACATTACTAAAAATATCAATTGCCAAAAATAACATGGGTCAATTAGCTTTAGGTAGATTTTGATTTATTTAGTTTTTTTAATTATGCACGTTAACTCAAATTTCAAGTTGATATTTATTTGAAGACTCTTATATAATTATTTATTCATTAAATGATAATTAATATAGAATATTATTTTCATGTAATTTCTAAGTTTTATGCCTATTGATATTTTTGCTTTGCTAATCTGTGGATTCATCATCAGCTATTAGAGCAAGTTCAAATCTTGAAGGTAATATATTTTTGAAATTGTATTGGGTTTTAAAATTGTATTTTTGGAGAGAATTCTTTGATTGAATAAAATATGTAAATATGCTAAGAGGATGATGAGGAATTGCACAGATGAACATGACTGTGCAACAATTGCAAACTCAAGTTGAATAATTAACTACAATTTTCACAAATGTCACAAATAAAATAAAAAATCAAGTGGCAGAAGATATAAAGGAGATATGCATCATGAATAATAATTTTAAAAAAATGAGGAAGAATAATAAAAACCACCATCAATAGAATAAATGATGGTTTGTTAGGTTTGGGATTTAAAGGTAAGGAATGAAGGAATCAAGGTTGATGTTTTAAGGTATGAAGGTAGTTCAAAACTAGAGGAGTTGATAGATTCCTTAAATAACAAGGAAAGTTTTTTCAAATTGAAAACTCTAAGAGAAGACAAGAAATTAAATTTTACATCCAAAAAATTGAAGGGTCATGTAACTATTTTGTGGGAGCACATGCAGAAAGAGAGATAAAAGAAAGGAGAAAGAAAATATGAACACTTGGAAAAAGATGGGGATGAAGATTTGGGATAAAATTATTCCAGTAGATTATGCACAAACCTTATACAAAAGAATCTACAATTTAAGGTAAAGGGACCACATCATACAATAATATATAGATGAGTTTTATAAGTTTTTCATATGAGTGGAGCATGATGAAATAGAAGAATAGATGGTTGCAACATATGTAAATGGTTTGAAGTTTGCTATTCAAGATGAATTGAGAATACGTATAATACTTTCCATGGATGAGTCTTATCAATTAGATTTTAAAGTAAAATAAAATTAAAATAGATAGGATTTTGTGAAATAAATTTAATTACACTAGAGGAGGATCGCCCATGGTATAGAAAGACAAGAGGATAATAGACAAGGGTTTCAATATCAATAAAGAGGAAGATGATTTTAAATATGTAGAGGCTATGGTAGTGGTGCAAGATGGAATGATCCAACAAGACTTATGTTTTTTATATATGTGGAGAAGGACATAGAGCATTTAAATGTCTAAATTATCATGAACAAGAAATAAGAAAATAGGATCACCCAAGGTTAAATTTGGTATAGGTTAAGATTACAAGAATAAAATATAGAATTTGTAGCAAAAGACATAATAAAAAATATCTTAAAGATGATAAAAATGATATCTCTAAGGAAAGAAAAGGTGAAATTAAATAAGGTGTTGATTCCAAGCTATGTACAAATATTTTCTAAATAATATGCACTTTAGGAGGTAATATATGCCAAAAAAATTATTGATGGTGGTAGTTGTGAAAATATGGTTTCTAAATAAATGGTATAGAGATTAGGACTGTAATATAAAAAATATCCTTATCCTTAACTAATTTCATGGTTTATGAAAGGAAATGAAGTTATAGTAGATAAAAGGTGTTTAATAAAGTTTTCTATATAAATAAATTACAAAGATGAATTATAGTGTGATGTTATTCCAATGGATGCATACCATGTGATGTTGGGAAGGTCATGGAAATATGACATAAAGGCAATTCATAATTGAGCAAAGAATACATACACTTTTTAGAAACGTTTTACAAATGTATTTTTACTACCTCTTAAAGAAGGGCAAACGAAAAACATGTTTTTCATAAAATAATTTATCAAAGACATGAATATGACAGGTTGTTGTTATGTATTAATATAAAATAAAGAAGACATATTATTAGTGAAAATAACATTATAAGTATCATAAGTTCTGAAATAATGTGCAAATGTTATACCTAATGAGTTACCAACTAGTTTACCATCAAAGAGAGACATCCAGCATCATATTGAGTTAATTCCAGGATAAACTATATCCAATCAATTAGCTTATAGAATGAGTCCACTAGAACATGCATAATTTAATAAAAAAATTATTGGGGATAAAGGGTGTAGTAAGAGTGATCATGAGTCCATGTAAAACACCAACATTGCTAACTCCAAAGAAAGAAGGGTCATGAAGGATGTGTTTGGATAGTAGATCAATCAATAAAAATACCATCAAATATAGATTTACCATACCTTTTAAAGATAATATGATGGATGTGCTTGAAGGATCAAAATACTTTACTAATATTGATCTAAGGAGTGGTTGCTATCAAATTTAGATTCTGGAAGGATATGAATGGAAAACAACATTCGAGGCTAGGAATGGCTTATGTGAGTGGACAATGATGCCATTAAATTTATCTAATGAACCCAACATGTTTATGAGAGATGAACCTAATGTTTTGATATAACATTGCTAAGTTTGTAGTGATTTATTTTTATGACATTTATATATTCAATAAGATTAAATAAGAGATCTTAATGAATTTGAGAATGGTATTATAATTGTTAAGAAAGGAGAAGTTTTTTGTAAATTTTAATAATATCATGTTTACATAAAATAGTTTGGTGTTTTTTGGGTTTGTAGCTTTATCAGATGGTGTAAGAATTGATGAATAAAAAATAAAGGTAATTGTTGATTGGCCTATTCCAAAGAGCATCACAAAGGTAAGAAGTTTTCATGGTTTAACAACTTTTTACAGAAAGTTCATTAAGAACTTTAATAGTATTATTGCACCAATAATAGATTGCATGAGAAGAAAAAAATATGTATGGATAAAGGCAACAATAGGAAGCTTTCAATTTTTGAATAATGAGATTATATTAAAATATATTTTATCATTGCCATATTTTAACAAAGTGTTTGAGGTGGATTGTGATGCTTCACTTGTGGGAATTGGTGTTGTGTTGAGTTAAGAAATAAGGCCAATAACATATTTTAGTGACAAATTAAATGAGGTAAGAAATAAGTATTCCACATATGATGTTGAATTTTATGCCATTGAACAAGAATTAAGACATTGGATTCATTACTTAGTGCCAAAGATTTTATCTTATTTATAGACCATGAGGCCTTTAAGTATGTGAACACTCAAAAGAAGTTAAATAATAGATATGAAAATCAAGGTTCTTTATTCCAAGGATTTAATTTTGTTTTGAAACATAAAATAGGAAATCAAAATCAAGTATATGGTTATGTGAGTAGGTGAGTAGCATTATTAACTACTATGGTGAGTGAAGTAGTTGGATTTGAACTTGTTAAGGAATTATATTATATTGATCTAGATTTTTTCAAGATAGTTGATCAATGCAATAATCCATTAATATGTGATACAATTAGAATTTATGATGAGTATCCTATGTAGGATGGTTATCTCTTCAAGGGAAAATAATTATGTATTCGAATTGGATCTCTAGGAGATCATATTATAAGAGAACTACACATTAGTGGTTTAGCTAGACATTTTGGTAAGACTAAGATAATAGCTCTGGTAGAGGAGAAGTATTTTTGGCCAAAGATGATGATATATGTGGCAAGATATATTTTAATATTTAGGATATGTCATGTGGCTAAAGGTCATGCACAAAAATAGGGTTGTACTTTCCATTACCAGTTCTTAGAGGACCATAAATATTTTTTTGTAACAATTTTGTTTTGGGGCTTATAAATACACATAGAGTTAATGATTCAATTCTTGTTTTTGTATACATGTTTTTAAATATTTTTCATTATATTTCATGTAATAAAACCATTGATGCCACTAGAGTAGCATAATTATTTTTCAAGGATATTGTGAAATTACATGGGGTTCCAAAAACCATTACTTCAAATAGGGACACAAAATTTATAAGTAAATTTTGGACGACTCTATAGAATAAGTTGGGAATTAAGATAAAATTTAGTAGTGTATACCACCCACAAATTGATTGAAAAATATAATTAGTAAATAGGAGATTTAGAAATTTCTTGAGATGCATAGTTAGAGAGAATACCAAACAATGATACTTGGATTTACCACAAGCTAAGTTTTCATATAATATTTCAGTGAATATATCAATAGGAAAATAACTGTTTCAGATTGTTTATGGCATAAATAATATGGGTATTTTATAATTCATGAAGTTAGTAACTAGATAATGAGTTAGTGATGATGCAAATCATTTCCAGAGCACATAAAACAATTGTAAAAAGAAGTAAGAAGAATTCTACAAGAAGGTAATGAAAAATATAAAATAACAAAATATGTATCAATAAGGTCAAAGGTATTTGAAGAATGATATTTGGTGGTGGTGTATTTGAGAAAATAAATATTTTCTAAAGGAACATACAACAATTTTAAGTAGAAGGAAATTGACCCTCAAAAAATTGTGAAGAAAATCAATGACAATGCTTATGAGGTGAGTATACCACAAAAAATTAATATCTCTCTAGTATTTAATATTTTTATATTTACATTATTTTCATAGAGAATATGTTGAAGGGGAAACATTTAAATAAATGGATTAGAAGCAACATGTACTAAGTAAAAAGAAAGCAAAGATAGTATAGGGTCTGGATAAGAAGACAATGAACACAAGACAAGAAAATTATAATAATTATTTGGTATACTGGGAAAGATTACAATAAGAATATAACACTTTAATTTAAAAATGGGATCTAAAAAATATTTACAATTATAAATGGCAGGGTTTCAATCAGGACAACTCGTAGGAGCTGAGTTGTTTTCAATTAGAGGAGAATGATGTAGATACCAAACTTTTGGAGACCATAACTTTTGATCCATAACTCCATTTGAGATTTCATTTGAATTAAACTGATGTTATCAAATATGATAATGTTCTCCTAACTCATTTACGTAGTTAGAGTCATTTTTGATATATCTTTAGGGCCATAAGTGATCATCTAAGATTCCAAAATTATATTTTAGTATTTTTTTTTTTTTTTTGGGGGGGGGGGGGGCGCGGATTTTAAAATCTAATAAATTAGATATATTTTTAACGAAACATGAACTTGGGTTAAAATTTATCTTTTAGTGTATATTTAGTATGTAGAGGACATATAGAGTTTTTTAGGCCCATATGAGCTTGCATGTAAACCCTAATAGAAATAACAATTGAAAAACTTGCTAGAAGATAAAAGTTACTAAAAACGTAATTGATAAAAATAGCATGGATCAATTAGCTTTAACTAGATTTTGATTTTTTGATTTTTTTTAAATATGCATGTCAAGTCCAATTTAAAGTATATTTTAATTTAAAATCTCTTATGTAATGCTTTATTTATTCAATGAGAATTAGTAGAGAGATTGTGTTCATGTAATTTTTGAGTTTTATGCCTATTGATAATTTTTCTTTGCTAGTCTAAGGATTAATCAACTGGATACCAAACCCATGGGCCAAGAACATAACCCATATCTCTTCTCCATAAAACTAAATAATATTTCCCATATTATTATTACAATTATAAATACATACAAGATAACCAAAATGCTCCTTTCCCCAAACCCCTCAGTAGGGATAATGCCCCATACCCCAATTTATGTTCTTAACTATATAGTGCCTAGGGGTGTAACACGTGCAAAGTATACAACAAATATCCAAATCATAAGTGTCAAAATGATGGGTTATAAATTAGGGATAGAATATTCTGAACCATTTACTTTTTAAATAGTATCAAATTTAAAAAGTTTGAGATAATTTTTACCCATATGCTAACTTTCTAGTAAAAAGTATGGAATTAATTTTTTCCCATAAGGATAAGTATAATTCTAAGCATCTCACTGAGCTGATATTTTTTACATACAACTCCAGTAATAATTTCCCATGCCCTTAACATGCCTTTTTGTCATGGTTGTGATAACTTTATTTGGAACCATGAATATATAGCAAGAAGTTTCCAACCTAAGATCCATAATCATTTATTTGTAGAAAATGGTAGATGGTCTCAATACATAAAAATCATAACTCTTAAGAAAACTCAAAGGTGAAAATCATTCTAAGATCAGTTTCTCATCAAGAAACATGTTGTATGGCCCAAAATCAAACTTACCTAAAATTGATGGTGCTAACTTGTAAGTTGGATCTACCATACAAAAAAATATTTTAGTCCAAACAATAAATTAGGGGTGAAAAAAATATCTATCACCTCATTCCACTTAGAAAAAAAATATGTCTAATGGTAATAGTGGTATAAAAAAACTCATACTGAACCAACTTGAGAAAATTTTGTAAAACTATTTTTTGTTCAATTTGGTCCCAATGCCTGTGATGATTTCATTGAGTCCTTTACAAACTCAAGAAAACAAGATTAGTTGGAGACTATCAAACCAAATTTTAAAAAACTAGAAAATCAAACTGAAGAGTTAATATATGACTTTTTATAATTTTCATTGATAAGTAGCCTTAGAGATATAACCTTCACTGAGATATAAATGTTTAACCCTAAGGAAATGATAAAATCTCTTGGGTTAGCCAAGTTAGTTGAATATATTATCATATTCCAATTCCATTATTCAAATTTTCCCATTCAAACCATCCAACCCAACATATCATAATAACCCTACCTCTAAAAATAACCCACATTAAGCACCTTACAAAGTCTCAAATAAAAACTTGTCAAAAAAAGGGTTATGTTATAACTATGATGATAAATTTACATGGGACTAAAAATGTGTTGAAAAAAATATTTATTTACTATATGTGAAGTCACCCCTGATATAGATGAATGATATGATGCTCAATAGTCCTAGGAAGATGAAAAGGAAGTATAAGATCCTAGTCATATGGATCCCCAACTAGAAATTCTAGTGCATGCCTTGGCAGTGGTAACCTCTCCTTAGACTATGAAATTAAAAGGGTATTTCAAGAAGCACTTCTTTATTATTCTCATTGACTCAAGAGAGACATATATTTTTATTAACCCTTGGCTAGCCAAACAATCCAATTGTTTTGTGTACCCATATTCAATATTCAAAGTTATTACCAATGAGGGAATGCTTCCTTGTTAATAAAAATGCTATAATGTTTTCATTTTAGTAGAAGAATATAACTTAAAAATAGATATGTTTTTTTTCCTTAGGAGGATGTGATGATGTTCTTGGAGTTCAATTGTTATCCATCCTTTCACTGATTTTGTAAGACTTTATATAACTTAGGATATAGCTCTTTGATAATATATAGTATTATATTGAAAGGCCTCATGTCAAAATCAACCAGTGTCATAATCTCACATTATATGGATAATATCATTAAGATGGGCTCTCCTGGGATCATCACTCAACTTTGTCACATATTCTAATTACACAAACTATTAATTATGTGTTTAATGAATTATATGTCACATATCCTAATTACATAAATTATTTAATAAATTATGCATTGAATAAATGATTATACCCCAACTAATCATTAATTCTTTCAAGTAATCAACAATAAATTCAATGTAATACTCCTCAGCTGTTCAGTGATAATTTTTTTAATGTGAAGGATTGGAATGCATTTTTTTTTATTACGGGATTGAAAAATACTTATTGTGTTCATTTTTTTTTATGACTCAATTAAGTTAATAATAGAAGGATCACGGAAATACGTCAATCATATTGTTGACTGATTGAACCTAATGGTATGTTTATTTGGGAATGATTTAGGATCTTTTGATAACTAGTAAGGATAAATATGTGAGTGACGAGAATGAATTTGTCTTAAAATACAAAAATAAATTGGCATTCCCATGTGAGAAACCCAAATATGATTTTCATAACAAGGAGAAAGAGGCTTATGAGAAGACCATAGAGGAATAATGCATATTTCAATAGGATATGGATGTGATAATTGTTTAACAGTAAGAATTAGACCCATTTTTTGATGATGGGAAAGGGTTTTTGGTATCCTATAAGTTATAAAAATAAGAATCATCCTTGGAAAGTGAAGATAATGCATTTTTCATTTGTCTTTTGGAGGGAAGAAGGCCTAAGGAAAACAAAGGAAAGCTATAGGCTTATGTAAAGGAAAAAATAGATGGGAATGAATAATGCAACCATGAGGAGCTATAGCTTTCCATAAAGGAAACAATAGAGGTGAAAGAAGAGAGAAACCATGAATAGTTTCTAGTTTCCATGAAGGAAACAATGGAGATGGAATAAATGCAAGCTTAATTATATGAGTATAGTATATCAAAAGGTTATCCATGTGAAGGAGATGAAAACATAAATAAGGATGTGGAAAGAATATACATGGAGGTTGTTGAGAATGGGACTTTAGGAGTCCATCATATGAGTGGAAGCCATAAGAAGCATATACGAAATGGAGAAGAGTTGGACATCATGTCCTTGGGGTGTGTTGAAGAGTTTAAAAATGTGTTTTTCAGAAATATTGATTCCTTTAATGTTTTGGTTAGTGTGTACGTTGAGTAACATAAAATATGGAAAATAAAATGATAAAGTGTGGTTTAGGCTAGCATGATCCTTTATATGAGAATTAAAGTAAAGAATTGGTATAATATGATATTATGGGAGTGATGGTTGAAAATATAGTTGGTAATGATATATGAGCAATATAATATTGTCTTCAAGTCATGATGTAGACAAGAGAGAGTTGGAAAGTGTGGGAACAAGATTTTTCTTAGGAATATATACATGACGAAGCTCAATTTCAGTAGATAGAGATGGGAGAGAAGAATCTCACAAGATAAAGTGAAAGAGATTGGGAAGAGGAAGAAGAATTGTAATGAGAATAATTGAGTATTATTCTGAGTAGGTAGAAGGATAAAGGATTTAAAAATCCCAAGATTGATGGAATCAAGATAAGAGTGTGAATATGGAAGAAGACAAGGATGAGATGAAGTAAATGAGTTTTTTATCAGCCTGAGAATATAATGAATAAGATGATCTTTCAAGTGTAGATATGAAGAGAAAGGAGGTATTCAAAGAGGCATTCAAAGGTGAAGAGAGTTAACCACTTGAGTTCATAAGAAGTGAGAAGGATCAGTTGATTTTTATATCATCTATAGAATGTGAAGTGAATAAAGAAAAAGAGTAATTAAGAGTCTTATGAATGAATAATACACAATCAAGATGATTATGGTGGCAAGATAATCAACCATGAGAAAAGAAGATCTACAAATAGAAAAGAGTAACAAAAAGAAGATCCCAACAAACAGTTTGATAGTTAGTAAACAGAGTCAAGAAGGATTTAGGAAATAGATTTAGTTAGTCAACAATGGGTTTAATCACACAAAGGAGATTAATATTCAATAAATGGCATATTGGTGGTGGTGGTTAGATGAAGGTGGGTTTCAACCCATAGAGGATTCAAAGAAAAGAAGATAAGCCCTTGGTAGAGAAGGACGAACTATGATGGGTTTAATCCCACAAAAGAAGAAATAAAGGTCAAAGATAAGAATAAGAGGATATATTTCAATCCAATAAGAAGAAGTTAGATTTGGAATAAAAAATGTGATAATAAGTTGAAGTACTTGGTGTGTTGGAAGGGAATGCATGGTCATTATGTTTCATGGTTAAAAGAGTGGTTTTACCACTTATTTCATCTATGTGAGCAAGAGCTCACATATTAAATACCTCGGGTGTCTAATTTAGGAGAATTTAAGGTATGCAGGTAATATTATGTTAACCAAAAATAGAGTGGTCAATTATTTTTTGCTTTCTTTATTAAACTTTTGTTTTGACATAGAGAAGTTGAATTTTTTATAAGTCTCCATTTTCTTATGATTTATGAAGTAAAGGATAGATCGAGTCAAGAAACCCAAATTTTATTATAATTACTTAGTGTTAAAATTTATCATGGAATATAAAAACTAAGGAAGAAGAAAACTTGATTGGTTTTTGGGGTGCTCACAAGGGTTGGCTAGCTTAAAAGATTGGCTAAGTATGTGTGTAATTATTTAGGGTTCTAAGTGACCTTCGAGCTTGAAATCTCAATAGGGTCCACATAGAATTCACAATAAATTTTAATTATTTGTTGATCTAGAAATCCTAATAGGGTATATGAAGAATCCAACTAACATTGAAGTGCTCATCAAGCCCGAAATACCAATAGGGTATATAGAGGACCAAATGGTGGTTAAAGTACTCATTAGGTCTAAAATCCTGAAAGGGTATGGGAAGGAATCCAAGGCTATTCAAAGCACTCATTTGGGATTGAATCCTTACATGGTCTAAGGAAAATGTAAGTGCCTAGAATGTTTATTAAAATCTCAACAAGGTCTTCACAAAATCATTAAAATGAGATTTCATTCTAAATGGATTCTAAAACCCTGATAGGGTCTATTTGGGAAGTTAAAACATCAAAATCCATAAGAAATGTGAAATGTTAGTCATTTCCCTTGTCTGAAATGAAAATGGATTTTTTATGGACTAGGGTGTGATGTTGAATATTGTTTTTGAAATTATAAATATGTAGAAGAACCAAATAATTCTTGATTATAATGTAATTGTTTCCTATATGGTTATACATTAAATAATCTTGATAGAGGCATATTTGTGTGTGAGTGTAAATATGCATTGCATTATTTCTAACATGTTACTGAATAAAATAAATTTGTTATGTTAAATTATTTAGTTTTAAGTAATGTGTTAATGTGTTTCCATGGAAATGTGAAAACTTAGAAACATGGGTGGAAAAGGATATCCTTAAGTGGACCCCATACCATGTGATTTCACTAGGTTTTCACATCTAAGAAAAAATAATATGATGCCTTCACTAATATTAATGTACATTTTAGAAGTATTGCTTCTATAATAGGTGTTCATAGAACAACTTCTACTATTCCAATGTCTACACCTTTGGTTACACATGATGTTCACCCATCATGGTAAGTGTGCAATACATAGTTCTTCTTATATTAATATGACTATCTGAACACAACATAATTTCATATATTCTAAGGTTACTACTCATGTCACATCATCTAATACTACACAATTTTATATGCCTGATGCTTAAACCTTTATGAAAATAGTTATTGAATTATAGAATAAGGTTACATAATTAAAACAACATTCCTATAGAGTCGGTCATGCCATTAATTCTGAATCCTTATTGCATAATTCATTACCTCTTGAGATCTTATATTATCCTTTACCAAATAGTTTTTTTTAACCTAATATTACATTATATGATGGTAAGGGTGATCTAGAATAACATGTTTTATCTTTTAACATAACATGTTTGGACTATATGTCCAATGATAAGTTATTTACTGATTTGTTTCCATGGAGTCTTAAAAAATACACCTTGTGTTGCTTTAATGATTTTACTTTATGATCATTTCTTGAATTTAACCCTTCAACCAATCAAAAATTTAGCACATTTTTCAGTTAGCATAAGTGAAAATATGTTTTATGCTCAAATAGCCAAAATCAAACAAGGGTCTAATGAGTCTATTACTAATTATGTGTTCTAGTATGATAATTTTCTCTCTAAAATGAAAATTCAAAATGGAAAATAAGGAATTAAATAATATATTTCAAAAAATATTGCTTTTCCCATTACATAAATCTATCATGTTCAATGATTTTAAATCATTTAATGACCTGTGCCACATAGTTGAGGATCAATAAGTCAAACATATTTCAATGAATAAACTAAAGTATGGGCCTAACCCTCCAACCAATTTTGGCACCAAGTTTCCAAGTAAGATCAATTTTAAATCAAAATTAAATGATAATAATATTTATGCAAAAATATTTGTTAACATCTAATTTGAGAAGGGTCCTCCACACTACTCTAGCTCCTAGCTCTAGTATATTAAAATTGATTACCCAACATTTAAGCTGATGAGATGTGGGTGAGTTGGGAAAGTGGCTTGGTTGTATCAACCCCCACCTAGGTTCAAATATTTATGAAGCATGTGAGGCTAGGTGTGGATGTTTGTGGTATTTTTTAGGCTAGTTGGTCATTATTCATTTTCCCTATGGGATCTAGGCCCCCGTTTGTGTCCCAAATCAATTATAGCTCTAGTAAAAAGTGAGTATCGATCTAGAAAAACATTAGTTAACATGGTCTCACATATAGATAATTTGATTTTTCACCCAACACCACTAAGGAGGGAATTTACACATTTACCATAACTTCCTTGCAAGGTATTATAAAAGTTACTTGAGTACAACCTTATATATGTCCCCCCCAAAAATAGGTTTAAATGAGTAAAGCTCAATCTAATGGATTTGATAGTAGTTCTTATTGTGACTATCAATGAGGCATTGGAAAGAAAATTAATATATGTAGTAGTTTATTACATAAGATACAATATTTGATAAATGATAACATAATTGATACTAATACTTCTAAAAATGAATCATGAACACAACATAATGTGAATACTAAACTAAATATATTTAATGACCCATTTCATAATAATGCAACAAAAGAGATTATTATCAACATTAGGTTCATATGAATTACAAGGCATATCATTTTACAACTTATTATAATTTTAGAAATGAGGAAGGCCATCTTTTAAATGTCATTATTAAGACACTATAAACTATACAAACAAAGAAACATACTATCACATTTGATGATCATGATATTTTTTATGACGATTATTTTGACAAGGAATTATTTGTATGTAAATACATATATTTATAACTTATACATAGTGTCATGGTATATAATAGTTTAAGTGATAATATTTGTACCACCTTGACACTCCTCACTAGTCTTGGATATACATAATAATACTTTATGGATACAACAAAGATGATCATGTGATTTGATGGGCACAAACATGATCATATTAAGGGAGTTGTATTACCACTCAAAGGTTTAATTTATACTTTATTATTAATTATATTAAGTAACAAGGTATTTTATATGTTGTTAGGATGCTCTTGGATACTTAAGATGCATGTCATACCATCTATAGTGAATAAATTTTTGAATTATATACATACTAGTATGGTGGTCACAATTTCAATTATTCTATATGAGTTTTTTATCTCATGTGTGTGTGTGTGTGTGTGTGTGTGTGTGTGTGTGTGTGTGTGTGTGTGTGTGTGTGTGTGTGTGTGTGTGTGTTATCTAATAAATCCATTATCTACCCCATCACATCATATAATAGTGTTAAAAAAATTTCCATGTGTTCTTCAGTGATCATAAGATTATTCTACTGCTATGCATTATATTCCATGCAGTACTATATTTCATATAACTATGAAACATACACAAGATCATATGGTTTATGATGACCATGATGGTTATGTCACAACACCAGATTATTTATTATATATTGACACACATGTTAATACTCTATGATGATAGGTAACAATAGACACATTTGACAGAGGACCTAAATGTGACAATCTAATTTATGAGATCATTGGTTAGTATTATATTATCAAAAACTTAGAAAAATAAATCAAAATTCAAAACCTATGCATAGAATGTGATGCATATTTGCATTATATTTCTATGCTTTATCATATATAATACATTATATATCCATTTTATATAGGCACATGCATTTCACAATATACATAAATGGGATGTAGGACATAAAAGTCATCTATGATATTGACACAAAGATGTAAGATATTCCTACACCCAAGATCTACTTTCCTACACTTAGGGAGTGTTTTTACTAAGGGAATATTGCTAAATTGCATAGGTTTTATATTTATATGATTATTTCCATTAATCATAGTGCATTATTTTAAATTTATTATTCATGACTTGCTCTGAGTCAAATTATTCATATTTTTCTTTCACTATATATTGTGTTTTGCTACATGTGATGATGGCATACATTGATTGTGTATATTATCCTTTCTTGTTCTACACATGATCGATTGACTCTAATTATTGTGTGACATTTTATTTTCTATTATGTGTGGCCTTGGGCCTTGTGTGATATATGTTTGTCTATAGTGTGTGGCCTTGATCCTTATGTGACATTTATTTGTCTATTATGTGTGACTGTAAGCCTTATGTGATTTTTAAGGATATTAAATGTGCCTTATTGTGTTCATCATGGCCATGACATAATGTATTATTATTTGACTCTTTTTGAAATGTGTGGATATACCTAGGATTATTTGTTGATATTTCTTATATTATGACTTGTATCACACACTTGTCATCTTGTTTTTGGTGCCATGATACATATCATGTAGTTTTATGTGTAGTTAATACTAATTTTATGGATGACATTATTATAAAAGTGTGAAGTTTACTTCACACATATATTTTATAAATATGAACCTATAAAAGATGCAAAAATTTGTATATTTTTTATAATTGGCCATATAATTCAATCTAACTATTGAAATATGGAATGCCTACCTTGAATTAAGAAGAAGAGGAAATGAAATATCAAGGAAACAAAGAATCATGTTCCATTCAAATTTTAAATATATCCAATGTGTGGGTAGTATAATATGTTGGTCAGCTCTCCTAATTAGTTTTTGATTCAATATAAATATTTTCCATTCTAAATATTAAATCTTGGTGTGTTATATTTTGGTATTTTTATGAGCTAATGCACTTTCTTATTTTATGTATTAAGAGTTTTATCTATCCATCTATAAGGATGAACATGGGGTGTCAATGATTATTATTTTTTAAAAATGTTATATGTGGTATTCAATCTATATCTAACCTTGAGAAATTTCAAATAGTTCCACACACTTTTGTCTAATATACAACTACATCAATTAGCATGTCCTCAAGAGGAAATATAGGGACCACTAAAAATAATGGTTTCATGTGAGGACCTTATAATGTTAAGATGGTTACCTAGTCATAGGGAACTCAATAATTAGTTAGAATTAAAGATATGTGAATTCATAGAATAATAATCTATAATGGTATGAGTGCATGCCTAAGAGATCATCTCTAGTCATATATAGAGAGAAATATATGAAATATTTTTGTGTGGGTTACCTTAGTTATTAGCATTATCACTACATAGGTCTGAATAATATTGCTTCAAACTACATATAAGATAGCACTTTTTTGGAGTGATTAAATTTTAAAAGGTTATGAAACTTAGACACTGAATGGAATTTTTAAATTGGTCATTGAATGTATAATATCATTTGAAATTAATTTTAGATAATAAAATTGAATATCTATAGCATCTCAATCTTGTACATTTGAAAAATATCAATCAGAGCTCTACCCTTCAATTCTAGACCTCCCTCTTACCAAAATACTTGCATTTACCATCTCACTTTGACTAACTGCATATATCTTAGTTTGACCTATATCATTTTGATGACCCAATATTTCTACAATGCATATAAATATTAATTTAAACACTTCATTTTAATAATTTCCATGTCTAAACTACATTTAGAGTGAATTTATATAATCACATGCAAGTTTAATTAAAGATATCCAACTTGACCAAAATTACCAACAAAAGTACCATTTTAACCCAAAATCACAATGATACATCCTTGATTGAGGCAATGGATTGTATTACATCATTCACCTTACCAATTTTATCTTGAAATAAATCTACCCTTTAAAGTGTCTTCACAAGGTAATTAAGTGAACACTTGATTTATAAATAGAAACATTGTAGAATCCACCTTTCTTCTAATTATTAATTAATCTCACTTAATCAAGCCTAATAATTCCTCTAGTAGGAAAATACATAGATTTGAACTACCTAATTTTCCTAAATTTAAAATTAGAGTATTGCCTCACCCAAGATGACATTGTATGCAATGGGAAATGCAATAGATCTATAAATCAATCCTAACTCAGAGAATATAAATCCTATTTACACTTCCAATTATAGATACATTAGATATTCAGGGTCATGACAAAGATGGATCTACTAGACCTAGTCAAGGGAACTCTTACCATAATAATATCACTAGGAGGGGTTTCAAAGTCTCCAATCAAGAAAAACTATGTAATAACCCTAACGAGGTCCTATGTTTGCATATTCACTAAACTAATAAAAAGTAAAGTAAAAACCTAATGTAGTGCTCACCAAAGCTTGTAGAACAAATTTGGGGTAATAAACATGAAAAGTCAGCATGCATAAGAGAATCCTAATAAATTTATGTATAGATAAAACTCTAATGCATTGAGAGAGTAATATATTTAAAAGCTATTACGTATGCTACTTCTATCTACTAAAGAGAGGAGAAAATTTAGAGATACTTACCTTGAAGACAAACCCATCAAGACTCAATCTCACCCTTGGCCAAAAGTGCTCTGTAAGAGGTTGTGATTTGTAAGGATCACTAAGAAAGGCCAAAGCATCCAAGACTTTTCCACAAGACAAGATTCTTATCCAAGTAAACACCCTAATCTAAGACTCCTCAAGTAGAATCATGGAAGAGTATATTGTAAAGAAGTGAAAATGAATAATTAACTCTTATTGTCTCTCTAAGAATGGAGAAATGGATGTAGTTATATAGTTGAATCTAACCGTAGTCCTTTCTAAAATTTTAGACCAACAAGGTCAACCCAATTAACCTTTTATCATTATTGACAAAAAAAAATTAGGTGTTGGCCGACTTAGACCCTAATAATATTTATCAGTTAGAGTATAAGGTCGATAGGGTTGACAGTGTAATGTAAACTGTTAAAAAGGGTTTTATGCTAGGAAAGGGATAATGAAGGTGGGAAATGAATAAAAGAGGGTACAAAAGAGGAGGCTGAGATTAGGGGAATGCTTTTAGGAAATGGCTGTGTAGATATCAAGTGGTAACAAGAGACAACAATCCTGTGAAGCACAATGATCTGCCCACCCCTTTCCTAGTGCACCCCTTAAGGCATACACTCAAAGGGATTGAGACTCTCTAGGTTTTGTATAGATAGAAAGCATTAGTAATTGATAAATTTTGACAATATTGTGTGTGTATATATTCCCCACTCAAATATCATCACATGTCACTCAGGTGCAATAGGGCATGGTGCTTTGAGAAAGAACATAGAAACACACAACATTGAATCCAAAAAAAACTTATTATATTTTAAATCATAAAATAACTAAAATTAAATGATAGAAATAGAAATAATTGGAAATAAAAGTAATGTATGCATACCTTGACTTACCTTTAGTGTTAGATGGTTGTTTGTTGAGTTTATAGTTTTGATTGTGGAGGGCATAGAGACTAATTTCGACAAACCCAAGGATATTAAAATAAAGATAAAAAAATAAACAAATGCAAGAAATGCAAGAAATCTAATATAAATTAGGATTTATGGATGGGATGCACATCAAAATTTGGCAAGATGGGGTGACAAGTGTTATGTTAGACCAAATGACCAAGTCAAATTTTAGAGGAAATCAGGTAACTAAAAATGTAAGGCTACTAAAGATCAAAATAACTAAACAAGTAAACCTTAAGTAAGAAAGGAAAACTAACCAAGTCAAACCAAGGATATATGCCAAAAATGATGGTAATCAAACGTCAATGTGAAATCAATAACAAACCTTACTTAAACAAAGATGGGAAATAAAAATGGTAAAACAACATTTTTTAGTAAGAAGTAACAAGCCAAACTCACTCAACCATATAAAAAGTACATAAAAGGGAAAACAACATTGATGAGTGAAAATTAAAAAGCCAACTTCACTCAACAATGTAAAAAAGTACATAAAACTATAAATGGACTCAGGTGTTTGTAAAATGGGGTAGTACAAAAATAACATATGGTAATATAAAGCAAAGTGATTTTGGGATGTAAAAAAATAGTGTAAAGAAAGTAATCCAAAGTTACTCAAGCATATTATTTTGTTCTAAAGATAGATAAAACTAAAACAAAGTATTGTTCGTATGTTTTTAATATGTGAAGAAGAGGGACTATAGAACTGGGAAAAAAAATTTAAAATCACACTTTGCTTGTTAACGGGGTGAATGAAATGGGTGGAGGGGAGAATGAAGGAAAAACCAAGGTAGAGAAATTCTTTATCGAAGTCAAGAAAATCACATTAGGTTTGTCAAAATAAGAGAAATTTTGACCTTAAGGACTATAAAGATCTTATCTTAGCCACACAAATCTTAGGTCAATAAATTCATTAGGTAGATCATCCCATGAAGGTTATATGAATGAAAAGTAAATGGACTTACCTTCCCATAATGTGTTTCCCATTCCTCAAGACCCCTTGCAAAGTCATCAGTCTATTGTGAATATGAGGTACTTCTATGAGAAATTAGGTATCACCATAGATTTTGTTGAATTATCTTACTCTAATCTTCTATCCTACTGTACCCCAATGGACCTCATCTCTATCATGAGTCCAGCTATAGAGTTTGATCTTTGATTGGAGATAGGAGATGTTCTTTTAATCACATCTTCTGGTGTGATTTTGACTTTTGAATTTTATATGTTTCCTTTTGTTTTGAATTATTTGGATTTTAACTTTTTTTATGTCTATTTCTATTCCTCCTCCATATGGATTTTTTAAAACCAAACATGGGTGTTAAATATGACTTTAATTTGAATACTTGGGACTTGGTTTCTAAGAGAGAGAACCCAGAGAGCATGGTGTCGAAGAGTCTCTTAATTCAAGTAAAATAAAAGTGGTATCTTGACTTCAACCTCATTTTATCTAATGTGCATTGAAAGTAGAGGAAGTCAAGAAGAATGAAACATGAAATAATCTGAATTACTTTAAACAAAAAAAAGGGTGACCAAGTATGAAAGAAGGATAAAATGACATTGAAATGTGATTCCTTATCATAAAAATGAGGGAAATGTAAGACAACTTGCTAACACAGTTTGTTGTGAAAAATTTATCTACAAAATAAGCATAAGCTCAAGTTGAGAACAAGAATCAACCACTCATAACCATTACAACCACATTCTATAAAAGGAATGAAAAGATGGTGATTTTATGAGGAAGGCTAGGTCCTATCCATGGTCTTACATTTCAACTCATAAAAGAGAAACCCATGAGGGTGAAAAAAGCATGTGAAAAGTAAATGAGAAGGATGATATTTGTGAGGAAGGACAGGTCCTATCCATGGTCTTACACTGCAACTCACAAAATAAAAATACAAGGGGAAAGA
This sequence comes from Torreya grandis, assembly GCA_037957365.1. Lineage (NCBI taxonomy): Eukaryota > Viridiplantae > Streptophyta > Pinopsida > Cupressales > Taxaceae > Torreya > Torreya grandis. The sequence goes on from JARHVA010006878.1 coordinate 407,363, forward strand.
AAAAGTAATGGAAAAGCAAGGAAATAAGGAGAATATAAATGGAAAATCATGAAGAAGACTAGGTCTTATCCATGGTTTTGCGATACAACTCATGATAAAGGGGAAACCAAATGACCAAAAGTAAGGACTAAAGTTTGTGAAAAGAGAGAACTATTGTCGAGGGTGAGACTCATGTAAGTATCTTGAAAAAATCTTTATATAGATAGTATATAGAAAGTATGAAAATAAGGGAATGATTTAGGCAAAATACTTCTTGAAGAATTTTGCATTGGTATGTTCTTTTAAAATATGGCCTTCATTATTTTGAAGGTGATAGATGCTTGGACCAAGAATGTCTTTGACTAAATAAGGGCCCCACCAGTTTTAGTTATTTTTACCTTCTTTGTCATGAGTTTAGTCTAACTTAAAGAAAAGATGACCAACATTAAAAGTGTGAGCTTTAACTCATTTGTGATGTTGTTTGACAACACAAGCCTTGTATTGGTGATTATGTTGCAAATAAGAAAGATGTTATTCATCAAGGAGATTAATAGAATAAAGGTGAGCTTAACATATTTATTTATTATGTATGATACCATGAAGAGAGATACAAAGGGAGGGAAGTTAAACTTCTAATGGGAGGACTGATTCAGAACCATAAACTAGAGAAAATAGTGTTACCCTAGTGGTAGTGTGTATGCTAGTGCAATAAGCCCAAAGAGCATGATAGAGATGAAGATGCCAATTCATGTGGGTGTCATGAATTATATTTGGAGAATTTTATTAATAATTTTATTGGTGGCCTCAGCTTGGCCATTATATTATATATGGGAGGGTGTGAAAAATTTGTAGTTGATTTTAAATTTAACACATAGATGTTTGACATCTTTATTTTTGAAGTTACCACTATTGCTAAAATAATAGTATGAGGGATACCAAAGCATAAAATGATTTGATTAAGGATGAATTTGGATATGGTAGTACTGGTGACATTGACAAGGGGCATAACCTCAACCCACTTAGTAAAATATTTTGTATATGTGATTATAAAGACATGCCCATCTTGAGATCGAGGTAATTTGCCTATAAGATCTAGTCCCTACATGGAAAATGTCTAGGGATAATCCATGGTTTGAAGCTTGATTAGAGGTGCATGAATTAGATTATCATGAATCTAGAAAGGATTACACTTTTTTATCAAATTTGATTACATCCTTTTCAAGAGTGGCCAAAAGTATCCCATACATAACTACTTTCGGGTTGTAGTATGTCTACTACAATGTCCACTACAAATGCCCCCATGTTCTTAGTCGAGAAGAGGAGGAACATATTATTTCATAACATAATGGATTAAGGTACCTTAAGTATTGAAATAATATAGTATGTTATATTGAAATAAATACTTAAAATCTTTTTTGTGAATACGATATGTTTTTCAAGAATCAATGTTTAGAGGACAAGTTTGGTGTTCAATAAATTGAATAATATATTTGTATTGTGGGATTTAGCGAATGGTAAAATAATCAATGTGGAAGATGATTGAATCATGTGGTTAAAGAGAATATTGGGATTCATTATTTGTATAATAAAAGTGGGATTGGTAAGAACTTGATGTGGATGAAAAAGATGTGCTGAGGAAGCAAGTGAATCAACAATAGAATTTTGATCTCAAGGGATGGACTCAATGGTAAAAGAAGAAAATTATTTGGCAAGCATAGTGTTAATTTGATCACAAGAAATTATATATTATATTTTACATTGATAATCACCATTTATTTAGTGGTAAATGAGTTGAGAGTCACCTAGAGCATGTAGATATGTGATATCTAGATCAAGGGTTACTCTCATGCCTAGGATTAAAGATTCATATTCCTCCATGTTGTTAGTGATATAAAATGTGAGAAAAAATGTGAAAGGGATAATTTTTCCAAGAGGGCTCTTAAGTATACAACATGCCCTATCTCCTTGAAGACATTCATCTCCATCAAAATGAAGGGTCCAAGTATCTTTGTGTAAATTGACATTAATTTCAGGAAGTTCTTTGATAACTACTTTGGTTTAGTAGCATCGAGAAAGATAGAGGACTCTTATAGATTACTTATTTCAAGGTTAGTAGTGAAGTTATGGAAGTAATCTTTAAGATGTATGGCTTGGTTGATACCTTCAATATAGAGAATATTCTTTTCAAGAAGATTATCTTGAAGGTGGTAAGTAGCTGGTATTGGAGCTATGGTAAGTTGACCAGCAATAGTTTTTCCTTTACCATATTTTTATACAATAATTAGGAGATCAAATTCCATGAGAAGGACCATCCACTTACCAATTATATCTCAAGGAAGAAAGTATTTGGAGAAGAAGTGATGAAGGAGATTAGAATGAATGATAACATAAGTGGTTTGATAAATCACATAATCTCATATCTTTTTAGTAGAAAATATATGGCAAGGCAATCATGTTCAACTTTTTTATAATGTTTCTCATAGTTGGTGAGAATTCAACTAATATAATAGATGACATATTCCCTCGAAGTTTCATCTTGTTGGGAAAACTTTGTCCCAACTGATATGGGTGTGGAAGAGGTATATAAGATTAATGGATGATCATTTGAAGGTAGACAAAGAGTAGGTGGGTGAAGTAAGGATAATTTCATATTTTTAAATGCTTTTTGACAAGGATATATCTATTCTATGGCCTTAAGTTTCTTAATATTGATAAAATATATATTTTTGATGCTTAGATTGCACCCAATAATGAAAATATCATTTTTCCTTATCCAAGTGGCACAATAGAGTCATCTCTTTTGTTGTGGATAACAATTGTATTGAGATGAATCTCTAGTTTAGGGGATATCTCCCATTGATGCACCTATAAATCTCTTCTAACCTATACATTGTGTATGAAAAGGGGTAAACAAAGTACCTAAATAAATGAAATGGTGATGCACAAAATATAAGATGTCCTCTCTATTGGCTGTAAACATTACTTAAAGGCAACAAAGGTATCTCAATAGAATCACAACAAAGACAATGCAGCATCAATGTTTAATAAGTTAGATTCATAGAAGATTATAATGTTTAGGAGGGTGATGAATGATCCTACAAAGAGAATTAAAATATACCACTTCTAATACATTCATCCACTTAGCAAAGAATACTAACAAAGACCTGCAACATTATCTTTTCTGCACTTTGGTAAGTGACCATGGATTGACATGATAGAAAATGAATTTGCTAGTAATTATCAATAAGATTCAAACTTCACTCAATAAAGCAATGTGAAAATGATTAAATCACTTGTATATTTATTCAAGAATTATCAATACAATTTTGGCCAAAATTTACTCATAACTAGCAGAGGCTCCCAAAAATGAACCAAGGGAACACATAATTATAGATTTTCCAAAGGGGTGAGCCAAGGAAGTCCAAAGGTCACTTGGATGTGTGTCACTTCAAACCTAAAATAGTTACAATGCCATATGCAAGATGTTTTCTTTCTAGTTGTGCCAACAAGGTCAAGATGTTTTAGACTGCATCTTGTCATCAAAGTTTCATTAGTTGGAGATCCATTTGGAATGACAATTGCTTATTATTGGCTTACTGGAATGTAAAATGGTGAAAGATTCATCATGTTGACTTGTCTATATTCATCTCCTTGAAATTTTTCAAGATATTTTCCATTTATCCCTTTCACTCACTTTTTAGTCCCAATCGATATTTATTTCAAACTTCAATGATTATTCCCTGTGGCTAAAATTTGAAATTTTATAGGACATCACTCCTTGGCATTTTGTCAGGATTATTTTCTTTCTTTGAAAAATAACCCATTAGAAGGATTAGAAATGGATTTCCTAAAAGTAAATTTCCCTTTGGGTTCTTTAGTATAAAAGACTTCAGACCTTTTGGAGTGAAAGACTTTGGATTTATCGAATGGAAGATTTTGGGTTTGTTGAAGTAAGTAACTAAATGATGAAAGCCCAAAGAAAGTAAGTGGTTGCCAAAAACTTGAATTGGTCCAACTTCATGAGTAAGTCAGGTTAGTGGACCTGACTTACTTTGACTGATAAAACATTATTATCAAAGTCATTTCCAAAACTTGAAATGCACTAGTAAGAGTAACTCAGGTTCATGAACCCGAACTAATTCAACTAGTGAAACTTATAAGTAGAGTCCTTTGGAGAACTTTATTAGGTCTAGGGCAAGTAAAAACACTTACAAAACCTAATTTGGTCTGCGAGGAGTAATTTCAAGTTGTGAACCTGAATTAATTATACTTCATGAAAATTTATAAGCAAAGACTCTTCTAAAACTTGATTAACATAGGGATAAGTAAAGACATTTGGAGAACCTAATTAGGTCTAGAACAAGTAAAGACACTTCCAAACCCTGACTAACACTGGGACAAGACAAACACTTAGTTTTTTCTTCTCTACCTTGTAATTTTAGATCCCTGGCAATGAATTCATAAGACAAAGGTTTTTCTTGACCATGTTTTTATATAGGGGTGCCCAAATTTGATCTAGAGGGTCAAATTTGGTCAACAAAATGGTGACTTACAGGGGAAGTATGCCTACCATACTTGACCAAACCAGTAGCTTTATCCATCCTAGGGCCAATGGAGTTAATGGATTCTTGAAGATGACTATCAAGGATTTTTCCAACACAAACACAAGGGAAAACATAGACAAAAATAACCAGACCCAAAAAAAAACAAAAAGACACAAACAAAGACACACATATGCATAAGCACTTAGGGAAAACAAGGGACAAATAGGAACTATGTATAACAAAAAATACCCTTAGTAGTAATGCTTCAAATATATCTCATTAATTAGGATATGTAGCTCCTTTCCATCTAATTTTGAAAGTTGGAAAGCATTGTGATATTTACACTATGTGATCATGTATGTGCCACTCCACAAGGCATCAAACTTTGTGTGTCTTCTAGGATTGGCTATATCTTCATCCCATTTTAAGACAATGTCTCCTTCTTTGAAGCTCCTGGGAATGGACTTCTTATCAAAATATCTCTTTGATTGTTGTTCTTGGTTGGTCATGGTGTGCATAGCTTAGTCCCTTGCCTCTTCAAGCTCCATCAAGTCAGCTATTCTAAATTCCATGTTGTTATTATCCATTAGCTATAGCTGATAAGTAAAATCTAAAGTTGGCATCTCAAGTGAAATAGGAAGTCTAGATTTCTTTCCATACACAAGTTTATATGGGGATTGATTCTATCACCCAAAAGGGTTGTTTAAAACTTAGTGTGCCATGTTTGTTGATTCTTCTCCATTGTCCTCTTTATGATCCTGATTAAATTTTTTTTGGTGGGCTCAGCTAGTCCATTTCTTTGGGGGTTGAATTTGGAAGAGGTTCTGAGATAGATGCCATACTTTAAGGCCCACTCACATGTTCTTGTGCCTAAGAAAACCAAGGCATTATCTGATATGATTTTTGTAGGAACTCCATATATGGTTACTATATCCTCATAAAAATATAGGACTGAATTTTCATTAGCCTCTTTAAGAGACACAAATTTAACCCATTTGTGAAATAATCAGTGGCTACCAGCACCCACTTGTGGTCAGTGCTAGAAGGAGGATTGATCATACTTATGAAATCTAGCCCCCATTACATAAAAGATTATTCAACTTGAATTATATAAAGAGGCAAAGTAGATAACTTATATTTTCCATCAAAAAGAGAACACTTCTAGCATTTCCTTACCCAAGCATGGGTGTCTTTGAATAGGTTGGGCCAAAAGTATCCAACTCTCATGATCATAGCAGAAGTGGTTCTGAGAGCAAAGTGATCACTATCTGGGCCATTATGAAACTCATGCAATACTTTATCAATCTGTTCTAGCTCAATACATCTCAAAATTACACCTAAAAAATCTTTCATAAAAAGTAATCTATCCACAAGTATGTAGGGAATAGATTGTAGTCTATAATACCTTCTTTTGGCCCTATCGAGGCCTTATGGGCATTCACCATTTTGAAGGAAGTGGATCATGTCCTATGTCTAACTTCTTGTGACTAAAGGTATAGCTACTATAGAATTGTTTTGGAGTGTCAAAATGACTTCCTTTTGTTCTCTTAGATATGAATCAAGGTGCTTTCACAACCCTTTTCCCTTCACTAACTTAGTCATTTTGATTTCCACATCGTATTCCATCACCTTGGTGATCCAACCCACTCTTTTTTCATTCAAGTCTTTACTCAACAAGAAATATTTCACACTCAAATGAGGCACAAAAAATTGAATTTTTTTATGAGACAACATATGCCTAAATTTCTTCAAACTTTTGATTATAAAAAGCACTTGTTTTTCAATATACGTGTACTTTACCTCATATTATTCCAACCTTGACTAAATAAGGCAATGGGTTATTCCAAATCTTCATTTTATTGGGTCAGCATTGCAAAAATTATTTCTTCATTTCCAAAAGTGTACAGATTGAAGTCCTTGGAAAATTTAGAAATTGTGAGAGTAGGAGCTTGAATAATGGCTTGCGTAATCCCCTCAAAACTTTATCTCCCTTTTGCATCCATGTGAATGTTTCATTATTTTTCAGCATGGAGATCAAGGGCTTAACTAGATTAGCAAAATTAGGGACAAATCTTTTAATGAAATTAATCTTGCTAAAGAAACTTTATAGACCCTTTTTGTGTGTTGGAAAAGACAATGCTAAAATAGCACTTACCCTTTTTGGATCAATAGACAAACCCTTGTTTGAAACAATATGGCCCAAAAGATTGCCCTCATGAATGGAAAATACACACTTCTTTGGGTTTAGAGAGATCCCAAACTCTCTACACCTCTCAAAGATATATCTTAGGTATTTCAAGTGGTCATTTTCATCTTTGGAAAAAATAGTTACATCATCTAGATAAACCAACACAATGTCGTTGATCAGTCCTTGGAAAGCCATATCCTTTACATGGTGTAAAGTGGGTCCAGTGTTTGATAGTCCAAATGCCATCTTCATGTATGTGTATGTACCACATTTGGTGGTAGATGCTATCTTATATTGATCACTTTCATTAACCAGGATCTAATTATATCTATAATAGCCATCAAGGAGAGAAAATCTTTCACTACTAGCTAAAACCTACAGAATCTACTCCATATAAGGGAGAGGGTAATGATCCTTCAAATATACTCTATTAAAGTCCCTAAAATTAATAGATAATCTGATTTCTCCATTTTTATTTTTGACAGGGACCAAATCGGCTAACCAAATAGAATGTTTGATAGGAAAAATGATTCTAGACTCAATCAATTTAGTGAACTCTTTCCTCATGAGGGGTTCAATCTTAGGATTGATTAGTCTTTGATTTTGTTTAATGGGTTTAGCATTATCATCTAAATCTATGGTGTGTTTATAAAAACTTGGGTCAAAGCCTTTCAAATTACTGTACTCCCATGCAAAGATATCATTAAACTCCTTGCATAGCTCAATGAAATCATGTCTCTATTGACTAGTGCAAACTTTTCCTAGTGCAATAAATTTACCTTTAAAGATTTCTATTATTTATTAGTTTTATTTCTTGAATGTCATGTTTACCTTCTCCATCTTGAGCTGGTCATCCTCATTGAAAATGTTCTCCAGAGTCACTAGACCTTTGGGATGCTTGTTAGATTTTAACTGGATGATCTGCCCTCCATACTATTGCTAAAGCTTAGACTAGTTCCTTGTGGAGAACTTAGCCTCTTCTTGAAAGAAATGTAATATTTTCTAATCACTATCAAATACTACCAGTTAGTGACATTGTCTAGTATAGAAGGTCTTACAATTACCTTCAGATGGGATTGATTCTTGTCTTCCCTTATATCCTCTAGAACATTAAACTGAGCTCCAATTACTGCTAGCCTATCAACATGTTTGTTATCCTCTCATGAGATAAAAGTGATGTTAAAAGCTATGAAATCTTCTATGAGGTCCCAAATTCTATGTTTATAAGACTTGAGTAAGGATTTCTTAGTCATATTTTGTCTTTTGACTTGATTCACAATGAGCTCGCTATCACCAAACACTTGTAACTCCTTGATGCCTCTTTTCCTTACACATTCAAGGCCATGAATGATGGCCTCATACTTTCCTACACTAAATATATAGGATAACTAAAATTTGAAAGTTGAAAAATAACTTTCTTTCAAAGGTGAAACCAACATAGCTCTGCCACCTACTCTAACCTTACTTCTAGACCCATCAAAGAAAATTTACCATAAGCCATCCACTTCCTTACTTGGCTTCATCAAATTGGGCATGAAGGAATCCTTCTCATGCACATAGTACAATCCAAGCCTAGATTCTGCAATGAATTTTTAAGGGTCATGCTCATAGTTGTCATTTCCCTAATTGTCCAAGAATAAGTCAGAAACTCCTTCAAGGGACGATGATAGAGACTGGTCGACGTGAAGATCTTTTTCATCGATGATGGCATAGTTGACATTTTCACTTTATGTTAGTATGGATACAAATGATCCTTGTGAATAGGCTCAAAATTGATTTTCACCTTAGTGTCCTACTTTGTTATGAATACCATATAGGACTAGTTAGCTTCCAAGTACCCACCTATTTTAGTTGTAAAGTCCCTTGACAAGCAAAGGGAAAAATATGGAGGTAAATATGCCACCACCAAATCATGAGGAATAAGAAATATAGGAAAATAATGAATTACCAAACTCACATTTTTTACTATCCCCAAAGTTTTGGCTGGTGACCCATCTAATTGTAGGACACATTTGGTCATTAGCTCATACTTTAGGCCCAGTTTATCAAATATACATCTAGGCATAACTAAAGTGTTAACCCCACTATCTATGATGAAATTATGTACCAAGAAATATCTAATGATCAAAGAGAGGTAAAATGGGGGATTATTTTTTTGCTTCTTAGCCTGACCATCAATTGACTGGGTTTCATTCACTAAGATCACATTGTTATGTCTATGTGAACAGTTTGCTTTCCCAATTCATGTAGTTCCTTTTGAATCATATCATTCTGACCTAGAATCTTCAAGGAATCCCATAATGAAATATTCATTTGGATTTTCTTCAACTGGTCCACCACATTTATTAGAGTATTACTCACCTTGGGGTTCTCTTTGTGGAGATTAGCACTTTGTGATGTGGTTTGTGGAGATGGAGTTATAGAAGTTGGCCTAAAATTTGGACCCCTTTGATTATCTTCTGATTTAGGGGCTAGATTAGGCTTAGTTCCTAACTTAACTACTTTAAGACCCATAACAGGGCCTTTATTGGTTCCCTAAACCTCTTCAACATCCCTTTTCTTTGATCTGGTATTGGCAACCACACTAGTATTTTGATTACTTAAATCCCCCCCGTAATTGATAGAAAAAACTCACCATCCAAATGATTCATGAGAGTGGAATTAGATTGAACTTGTCTAATCTCCATCCTAAATTGATTTGGCATCTCAAAATTTGGGAATTGTGATGTTGGATCGCCTTGTGTAGTCATGTTTTGATTTTGCATCTCATTGACATAAGCAATATGTTCTTGACCTTGTTTAAAAGAAGGGTAGCTAAGTTGTTCCTAAAGTAAATTATTTTGGGTGGGGACAAGGACTTTGGAGGATGAAGGAGCATTAGGATTATAGCTTTGGTTAGGCTTGACATGAGTGATATTTCCTTGTCCTTGATTATTTCCCTAAAAAGAAGGTATGTTTGCTTGTCCAAACTAGTTGTAAGACTGATAAGGCCTATAGCTTTGGGTTTGTTACCTTTTGAGAGTAACTAGTTCATTGGTGACACTTTGAATTAGGATTTTTACTTCATGCATTTCATTGTTAGGGTTAATGGTAGACTTTTCTTGACTAGGTAGAGGGGCTAAAGTAGGCAAAACATTTTGACTAGGAAGGTGCAAATCAAGAAATAGTGGCATTAGAGGTCTAAGAGCTATCTTCCCTACTTGGACAAGGCAATTCTCAACACTTATGGATATTTCATATGTAGCAGGTAGTGTTTTTCCACCCATGGATTAATCAGCATGGCAATGCCATTATTCAATGCTTTCAAATAGTATAAAAATGCATAGTTTGGGGTAGGTCTCACAAGGGTTGGGATTCTATCCTAGGTTTTTTGGAATCTATTATTAAAGTCCTACATGAATTCATGAGGTACCCTTTTAATGGTGGTTAATTGCTCAAATAGAGACAAGTAATTAGTCTTCTCCCCAAACCTCTTAGTCAAAAGGTCTCCTAGTTCATCTCGTGAGCCAATATAATTCACTGGTAAGGTCCCATACCAATCCAAAACTTTTCCTTTGAAAGACAAGGCCAAAAACCTAATATCTATAGTTTTTTGGGTGATGTTATGAATATTAAAAAAGTTTGATATATTCCTAATGTGCTCAATGGAAGTAATAGGACCATCACCACTAAAAGATGGGACACTTTTGAGGGCTAGTCCTAGAATTTGATCATATTGGGCAAGATGTAAGGGTGATGCTCTATTGAAAGGAATAAAAGTTTTCCTTTTAGCCATGTTTGAAATATTACTATAGGCTTCAAGAATATCATGCAACACAAAATTAGAAGGTTTAAAAAACAACTCTCTTTTTTAGGGGTGAGTAGTTACAAACCTAAATCTTTATAATTCCACAAATTCAAATGGGGAAACTTTAGCAGCAAATTGAGTGGTCATCTTTGGCATGGAAAGAAGGATTGATCATCAACCATAGGTTTGAATTCCTCAATGGAGTCATTAGGTAATGAATGTAGATTTTCCTTTTCTACAACAATGCCAAGACCATCGCCAATCTTGAACAATCTCTAGGACTTAGAGTCCCATCGAGTGTGACAAAAATTGTTGATGCTTAGATTAAACCTAGTAAGGAAAATATTAGTTTTCCTTATCCAAGCAACACAATGGATCTATCTCTTTTTTCATGGGTAATAATTGTATTGAGATGAATAATTAGTTTAGGGGTTATCTCCCCTTGATGCAGCTATGAAGATATTATAACCTATACATTGCGTATGAAAAGGGAGAAAGAAAGAAACTAAGGAAACAAAATGGTGATGCACCAAATATATCATGTCCTCTCTATTAAATATAAGCAATACTTAAAGGCAACAAAGGTATCTCAATAGAATCACAATAAAGATAATGCAACATCAGTGTTTCATAAGTTAGATTCATATAAGCTTCTAATGTTTAGGAGGGTGATAAATGATCTTACAAAGAGAATACAAATATACCACTTATAAGATGTTCATACACTTAAAGACTTACAACATTATCTTTTCTGCACATTGGTAAGTGACCATAGATTGACATGTTAGAAAATGACTTTGCCAGTCATTATCAATAAGATTTAGACTTAACTCAATAAAGCAATGTGAAAATGATGAAATAAATTGTATATTTATTGAAGAACTAACAGTACAACTTTGGCCAAAATTTTCTCATAACTAGTAGAGGCTCCCCAAAATGAACCAAGGGAACACATATTTATAGCTTTTCCAAAGGGGAGAGCCAAAGAAGTCCAAAGGTCACTTGGATGTGTGTCTTTTTGAAGTTGAAATAGTTACAATTCCATTTTCAAGAAATTTTCTTTCCAATTATGCCAACAAGGTCAAGATGTTCTAGACTGCATCTTGTCATCAAAGTTTCATCAATTGGAGATTTGTTTGGAATGACAGTTGTTCATTATTGGCTTGCTAGACTATGAAATAGTGAAAGATTCATCATGTTAACTTGTCTATCTTCATCTGCTTGAACCTGTTTAAGATATTTTTCATTTGTCACTTTCATTCTCACTTTCTAGTTCAAATCGAGCTTTCTTTCAAACTTCAATAGTTATTCCCTATCGCTGAAATTTTATGTCTTACGGGACGTTGCTCCTTGGCATTTTATTAGGCTTATTTTCTTTCTTTGCAAAAGAACCCTTCAAAAGGATTGGAATGCCTTTCCCAAAAGGAAAGTTCCCTTTGGGTTCTTCAGTATAAAATACTTCAAACCTTTTGGACTGAAAGACTTTGAATTTCTCAAATGGAAGATTTAGTGTTTGTTGAAGTAACTGAATGATGAAATCCCAAAGTAAGTAAGTTGTTGCTAAAAACCTGAATTGGTCCAAATTCATGAGTAAGTTAGGTTTTTGGACCTAACTTACTTCAACTGATAATTTTTTTTAATCAAAATCATTTCCAAAACCCAAAATACACTAGCAAGAGTAACTCAATTCATGAACCCAAATTACTTCAACTAGTGAAACTTATAACCATCATCATTTGGAGAACTCGATTAGGTCTAGGGTAAGTAAAAGCACTTTAAAAACCTGATTTGCTCTAGGAGGATTAATTTGGGGTTGTGAACCTGAATTACTTATAATTAATGAAACTTTATAAGTAAAGACTCTCTTAAAACCTGATTAACACTGGGACAAGTAAAGTCATTTAGAGAACCCGATTAGGTCTAGAACAAGTAAAGACACTTCCAAAACTTGATGAACAATAGGATAAGATAAACACTTAGGTTTTTCTTCTTTTCCTTGTAATTTTAGATCCTTGACAATAACTTCATAAGACAAATGTTTTGCATGACCTAGTTTTTATATAAGGATGCCCAAATTTTATCTTGAGGGTCAAATTTGATCAACAAATATAGTAATACATTTTGGGGATTAATCATCTAATTACCCCAAGTTTACTGAAGTAAGTAAAAATAGCTAGAATGGATTGAGGGATTGGCATGTTGATGATATCATTGATCTTGGCAAGGTTGACATCAACATTGGTAAGAGAGACTAAGAATCCTAATAGTATCCCAGATGTGACATTGAAAACACATTTATATGGATTTATTCTAACTTTATATTTAATGAGGTGATCAAAGATGACAACAAGATTAGAGAGATGAGTCTTGTGGATTTTATATTTGGCAATAAGGTCATCCACATAGGCCTCTATAATCTTGTGAGTAAAATCATGAAATATGTAAGTCATCTCCTATTGTTAGGTAACTCCAACATTTTTTAGGCCAAATGGAATTTTAAGGTAGAAATAAGTACCCCATTCTATAGTGAAAGTTTTCTTATTTTGGTCTTCAGGTGCAATTTGAATTTGGTTATAACCCAAGAAACCATCCATAAGAGACAACATTTCATAACCAGTAGTGGAATCAATGATGTCATCAATAGAAGGTAGAGGAAAATTATCCTTGGGATAAACAAGATCAAGATTATGGAAATCAATGTAGATAAAAATGACCATGGTGAGTTTCTTCTGAATAGGGATAATGCTAGAGACCCATTTTGAATAGTCCATGGGCTTGATAAACTTAGCATCGAGAAACTTGATAATTTCTTTATGGAATAAAGTGGAAAGTTTTGGTGGAAATTTCCATTTATTCTATCACATGGGTTTGACATTAGGGTAAGTGATAATATTGTGCACCATTATTCTAATTTCAATATAATGCATGTCCTCATAGTACGAAGAAAACATTTCATGATATTTATCGAAGAATAAGCTAAATTTATCATGTTCAGTCCGTGTGAGTTCGTGAGAGACTATAATTGGTTGAGGGCATGAGGGGGTACCATATTAGATTAAAGTAGTTTATTTGATAATCATAGCATTATCATCTTAGAAATGGTATGGTACATTAGGTAAAGAGGAAATTGGAATTACTTTAGGGTCAATGCTAGTAATGAAGTTACCAAAACAAGGGGCTTTCTTTTTAAAATTCCTATGTTTGTGATGTTATCAAGTGAGTTGAGGTTCTCAAGCACGAAGTAATTCAATAATGGGTTCATCACTAGGTAAAGTGGGAAGAGGACCATAATACTCAAAATATACTTCAAGATCAATAATTTGATTACCATGGTGGTCCTATTTAGAATGTATTTGGCATACATCTATGGCCTTGAAATATAATGTAATCTTGGGAGTATGGGAGTAGGGGGAAAAGGTTGATTGGATTTGGTTGATGTGTCATTAATGTCACTAACAAGGAAATAATTGGATGCAAAGATTGAATCTATAGATGTTTTAGTAGATGTAGGAAGTATCAAAGGTTCAGAAGGTAGGATTTATTCTACCACCCAAGAAGTATCAATAAGTGGAGAATTAACATGAGGTACATAACCTTTAGGAGTTAACTCAAGAATAGTGGAAATGGTATGAACATCAAGGTTGAAAAAATGTATTTGGGCTAAAGTTTTTTGATAATGTTGAACATCCAAGTCTCAATATTGAGCTTGGGCCCTGATGTACTTATAATCATAGGTTGGAAAAATTATACATGCTTGAGATTCAAGAGGATTTTCAAAATGGGAAATACCTAGATCCCTAAATTTACATGAAGACATGATTAAGGATATTGGAATAAGTTTTACACTAAATAATTGTTGTATGTGAAGTCATCTTCTGGGTAAGAGGCATCTTGAGTGTTACATGGAGGGGAAAATTAGTGATCTCATCAGTGAGAAGGATAGTACAATCATGAAGTAATAAAGAGGCAAGGATATAATCTAGTATATAACAAGGTATCTTAGTAGTGTTAAAAGTATGTTTCAATTCATTAGGTTCATCATCATCTAAATCATCCAGAGTGACATGTAAATATGGATTGATGTTGATGAATTTAGGTAAGAGAGCATCATTGATTACTGGAATGGTAGGAATGCAATATTGATATTTAGGATTGGGAAGGTGAATACTCTAGGGGTTAGGATTGGCTTCATGTTTATAACTTTTACCTTTATGCAATAATCTAATGCATTAGCTATCGAAAGAAGAAATATCCCTCATTCTGAGTCCATTTTCATCTTAAGACTATGCTATAAGATAGGGGGAAATTAGGGACCATAAACTTGGTTTGAACAGTCTTAGGTCTGATTGTAAGGGGGATCTAAATACAACCAAGTGGATTTTTATTAGTTTTATCAAATCTATGATAGGTTAGGTTGGTTTTCTTAAGATGATCCTTATTTTAGCCAAGTTGTTGGAGAATATACAAAGATGTCACATTAATATTGAACCCTTTGTCAACTAAAACTTCATGAATAAGGATGGTATTAATGGTTATTTGAATGAAGAGGGGTGGATCATCAGCATGAAAAAGGATTTCATCATTAATCATGTCTTATTCAAGGAATTCAATGAAAGGTTTGGAAGAAGACAAATAGATTCAATGGTATGCACATTGGTAGGTTGAGGCTCAGGGGAGGGTGGTTCATCTTCCATAGAAGATGGATCTTCAATTTATTACACTTATTTCATGTGGAACTTGTGATGATAAGGGGAAGTGTGAACTAACTCCATAATAGGAATCTTGAAAGGCATGGAGTTTATTTCTTATAAGAAGCTCTAATGAGATTTATAAGAAGAACCAGTATAAGGTTTAGAAGGTAATTTGGGTTTTGAATGAATGAAAGTGGTTGGTGCTTCAAAAGAAGGAGATGGTTCATCAATAACTTCCAAAGCCAGGTGAGTGGTTTTAGTATCTTTGAGGAGTTGATCTTATAAATATGGTTTATTAGGTTTAGTGAGAGGATCTTTGTGAGACAGTTTATGATGATAATTGACCTTAGTTGCATTAACATGTTGATAATTATTATGATATTGATCATTGTCAGCATTAATGGCATAAACATCCTTAGTATCTTATTGAGTGGTAGATGTGGGAAAAGATTTTTGGTTATTAGAATAGGAAGCTTTGGGATCTTGTCATTTTTGAGAAGTAGTGTGTTACTCTTAATAACGGATTTGGATCATAGCTTCATTATTGAAGGAATCACAAAGAATATAGGAGATAGTGAATTTGGTAATCCCTTTATAGGTTTAATAGGAATGTCCAATATCAGCATGGAACCAAAAAAATTGATTAGAGTCATACCATTTAAGAGGATTATTAGGATAAGTAATTGGTTTAGAAAGCACAAAGAATTGATTCATTTGTTGCATAATTAATGGTATGTGATAAGGTGTGGTATTTTTTGCCTTGAAAACTCTAAGTTTGGTTTGAGAAGTATTTATGGTGATTGCATTACTATAAGTTTGAAAATATCCCTTAAGTAATTTGGTATTAGGTTCAAATTGCTTCATTAAGAAGTCTTGATGTTTGGCTTAGTCAAGAGCTTTGTTAAGAATTTTAGGGGGAAAATTTTGGACTTTATATTAAATAGGAGTTAAAGAATTTATAAAGAGTTTAAATAGATTATCATCAGTCATGTTATGGTTAGACTTGTGGGCCAAATATTTCCATCATTTGATAAAATCATGAGATGATTCAATGGGAGATTACTTAACATTGATGAAATGGCTAAAGCCATTTTCAATAAGGTCATTGTGATAAAGTTATTTAACTAGAGGATTGACTAATCCTCTAGTTTCTAATTAGAATGTTGATTAAGTTGGTTGTACCATTCCAATACATCACTAGTGAAGGTTTTAACTAGAATTTTAGTGGTGGTGAAAGTATTATGTTGGATCCACTCTTTATGAAGATTTCCAAATGCCTTAAGAAAATGTGTTGGGTCTTTAGTCCCATCATAATTGATATTTGGAGATATATTACCAATGTCAATAGAAATGATAAAAAGGAGATAAAGGCTCATTTTATATTTTTTAGAACATCTTGTTATTCAGGATAGGTTAGGGAATAACATTTTTTGAGGTATCTCTAAGAGGTGGAGGAATAAAATTTTGATTATTTTGAGGGATTAAAACCCGACGTTGATTATCCATATTGAGCAAATGATGTTTTAATTGCATCATTTGGGAGGTGTTATATATTTGCATTATGTTCATTTATTACATTATCTATGCATTAATTTGGGTTGTATCAATTTATAGATTCGTATTTGTAGGAGTAATCCCTAAATTGGTATTAGGGGGAGGATTATTAGGAGGATGATTACTGATGGGGTTATTAGATAGACTTGTGTTAATCACTCCCACATTGTGTTGTGATGCTTGAAGATGGGAATTGTCTTGATAGGTATAAAAAGGATTGGATCCACCTAATAAATTTTGAGGCATGATTTGAACCATGTTACAATCCATAGATGAAGGAAGGGAAGAAGTAATCTAACAGTGAGGGTTCTCTTGGGAGGTAAAGAAAGGGAGAAAAAAATACCCCATGAAGTGTCTAAATGGATTCATGTTATCTAATAATATTCTAATAGGGTATTTCATGATGCTTGATGAAATGACTAGGATTTTAAGGAAAGAGAGATCAGGGACAAAGAACTAATTCAGCTAGATATAGAACTATGTCTGACATGCAAAAGAGCAAGGTCAGTCAACAAGTAAAAAGTTGATTGGATTGATAGAGTATTTTGGAGACACAGACTAATAAGAATACATAGTCATATCGATCGACTATGTACTACTATATAGAGGCTAAGAAGAGTAAAAATTTGAATGGGTTGATTATGTACTACTAGACAAAAGGTAGAATATAAAGATAAGAGACAATCATGCTGGTTGACTATGTACTATAAGGAGGTGGAACAATCTATAATAGATTGTATTAAATAGAATGATAGTGTTTTGAAATAGGGAAAATGCTTTGAAAGATAAGTTAAGCAAGAATGAAAGCAAACACATAAACAATTGGATTGACATGAGTGATCCAATTGGTACACAGCACAAAACCTTGTACCATCATTGGTAAATGAAAGTTTTTTCCATACAACACACAATGATTAGAGCACAAGAAACCAACTAAAGTTAAATATTAACTAAGTCATCATCCTATGTGTTAGATTTATTATAAAGTGTTAAGTTAAATGTGATAGGATAGTTGGCTGAAAATAGCGAACTAGAAAGGGAATAGATGGATGGTTTTAGGATGATTGGGCTAATAGGTTTATCTCTTGGCAATGGTACTAGCTTGGTATTGGTGCTTGCCCCCTCACTCACATTCCTTCAGTAATTAGGGTGTTAAGTGCTTTTCCAATATATATAATTAACCATGTATTTATAATTGGCCATAAAACCAAGTTGGCTTCCCCATTGGTGATAAATTCCAAGTAGGTAGGCCTTGGTAAGACTAGTGTTTAAATGCATTTTAAATGTTATGTGATTTGGTAGGGTGTGAAAAAGAGTAACATAGTGTAGCTAAATGGTAATTTTTAAAACCACTAATTTAAACTATGTGAGTTAATCTAAGCATGAAAATAGCTGAAAAGGGAAATGTGCATTAATTACTAGCAAATAGTTGTTAATTTTTTAATTAAGAATAGTACAATGTCAATTCAGTTGATATTGTATGCAAGTAGTATACAATATATTTGATTGGGTCACTATTTCCTATATAATAAAGGTCTTTAAGAATAGAGTTGAACAAGTCAACTATGTCTCTCAGACAAAAGACAGACTATAGAACTAGGTCGACTAGATCGACCTAGTTAGCTATAGGGTTGTAATTTTAAAGACTACTAACTTGTGAAAAATAAAACTAAAAAAAATGCTGAAGTGACAGAGAGTGGAAAGAGAGTAACCTTTGTGGGATTGAGGATGTTTAATACTAAAAACCTTACATTGAAGTGCCTTAACTATTGATTTTAAATTCTATGAAATTGGGTCGACTAGTTCAACCAAGTTTTGCAAAACCCTATGTGTTGAAGAAGGATAAAGAGCATGGTTGACCTATTTAATAGTGTTTTATGACCTATATGATGGCATAAATTATATGATTACAAAGTCAACCTATTGAAATATATATTCTAATCTAGAAATGAAAAAGAGTATTGTGTCAACTTGTTTAATCTAGTAACTATAGTTGATGAAGACATACACATATAGAACATAATCATTTTGATGTGAATGTGTGTTAAACATGCACCCAAAAATTTATAACTATACCAACTGGTTCAATATAGTATTATGAATATATAAAAATATAATATGATGATAAAAATTATGGTGTGAAAGAAAACTTGCAAGGGTTCGATTCACATTGGGTTCACTAGAATGTATGTAATGGGAATGTAACATATCTATATATCAATTCTAGTTTGAAGAAGATAAATCCTACTTACACTTTTGATTGTGGATACATTAGATATTTAGGGTCATGACCAATATGGATCCTCTAGACCTAGTCAAGGAATCTCTTACAACAATAGTATCACTAAGGAAGGTTCTAAAGTCTCTAATCAAGCAAAACTATGCAATAAACCTAACTAGGTCCTATGTTTCCATATTCACTAAATTAATAACAAGTAAAGAAAAAATCTAATATAGTTATCACTAAATATTGTGGCACAAAGTAGGGGTAATAAACATAAAAATTAAGCACGCATAATAGAATTCTAATTAAGCTATGTATAAATAAAACCCTAATGCATGGAGAGAGTAATATATTCAAAATCCATTACTTATGCTACTTCTATCTACTAAAGAGGGGAACAAATTTACAGATACTTACATTGAAGATGAACCCATCAAGACTCAATTTATCCATTGGTAAAAGGTGTTTTGAAAGAGGTTGTTATTGTTTGTAAGGATCACTAAGAAAGGGCAAAGCATCTAAGACTTTTTCACAAGATAAGATTATTCTCTAAGTAAAAACCCTAAGCTAAGACTCTTCAAGTAGAATGGTGGAAGATCAGATTGTAAATAAGTATAAATTAATAATTAACTCTTTTTGTCTCTCTAATAATGGCAAAATGGATGTGTTTATATAGATGAATCTAACCCTAGTCCTTTCCAAAAGTTTAGGCCGACAAGATCAACCCCATCAACCTTGTATTATTATTGACATAAATAAATTAGGTCATAGTCTAGGTCATGTAGGGGATGAATGAGACCCTCATAATTTTTATCAATAAGACTTCAAGGTTGATGGGACCACCAGTGTAATGTAAATAGTCAAAAATGGTTTTAGGCTAAGTAAGGGCTAATGAAGGTGGAAAATTACTAGATGAGGGTGTAAAAGAGGAGGGAAAACTTAGGGGAATATTTTTAGGAGATGGGTGTGTAGATAGCAAGTGGTAATAAGGGATAACAATCTTTTGAAACACTAATGGTCTTCCTACCCTTTTCCCAGTGCACCCTTTAAACTATGCACTTAGATCGATTGAGACTCAACAGGTTCTTACAAGATAGATGGCATCAATAATTGAAAAAATGTGAAAATATTATGTGTATATAAACATCATTAGGTAAAGTGTGAAAAAAGCCAAAGGTAGTGACATGTCTTACACATCATTTACACACTCAATACAATTTATTACACCTCTTTAAAAATCCTTCTCTAACACCCCTCTTACACACTCAATACAAGTTCCTACACCTCTTAAAAACTCCTTATCTAACAGCCCTCTTACACGCTCAAGAGGACCAATGACTAAAACTTTATTCAAATTTACTTTCCATACTCCAAAAATCTATTAAATGGCCTCTCCTACATACTCTATGTGTAATCATGTATTTGAGTATTGGTCCTCAACCCTCAATCTTAAGATGAGATGAAAACTCCACAAAAGTTTAATAAATCTATAAATAGAATCCTCACACCTCTCATTTCATCAAGATTCCTAATGTAAACTTACTCTTATGGATATTTTCAAGAAGATTCATCAACTCTCTCATTCCAATCCAAATTTAAATCATGTATAGACAAGGAGAGATGCTCCTCACATGAGGATTCAAACATTGGTAAAGACTTCTACATTTACTATTTGATCTTTTCCTATTTAGACTAGTCTTCAAATGAATCTTCAAGGGAGGTAAAAACATGGTCATTTATCTTCCAATTTACATTTTATATATGTAGTCCATAGCTCAACCTAGGTATTAGGATTGATAAATTATGTCTTCAAGTTGTTTTATTTTTTGATTCACTAGAAACTAACTAATCTCTCTTGGATTCCTAATTTACATAATGGCACTCCAAGTAAGACATTATGTACCTATGAAATCTAAGAGAGATTAGTCAATTTTTAGTTAATAAAAATACAAAACAACTTAAATACATAATTTCTCAAGCCTAATCCCTAGGTTGAGATATGGACTACAAATAAGAAATCCAAATTGGAAGATAAATGACCATGATTTTTACCTCCCTTAAAGATTAATTTTAAGACCAGTCTAAAGAGGTTGAGCTTAGCTTATAGATGTGAGTATCATCTCTCCTTGTCTACACATGATTTGACTTTGGATTGGCATGAGAGAGTTGATGAAGATTCTTAGAATAATCTAGCTGACTAAGTTTACATTAGGAAACTTGGTGAAATGAGAGGTGTGAGGATTTTATTTATAGATTTTCTAAATTATTATGGACTGTTCATCTCATATTAGGAGGAGTGTTAAGGATCAATATTTAAATGCATGATCAACACACATATAATGTGTACAAGAGGCCATTTAAGAACTTTTTGGAGTATGGAAGGCACCTTAGAATAAAAGTGCAGTCATTGGTCCTCTTGAATGTGTAATAGGGGTGTAAGAGAAAGAGTGTGTAAGAGAAGGTGTAAGAACTTGTCTTAAGTGTGTAATTGATGTGTAAGACATGCCATACCCTTTAGTTTATTGCACACTTTTTCGAATGATGTCATCTTAGGTGAGGTTATATTCTAAATTTAAATTTATGAAAATATAATAATTAAATTCCATGGACCCCTATTTGATTAAGTGAGATTAATAAACAATTCAAATAAAGGTGGCTTTTACAAAGTTTATATTTATCATAAAAGTATTCATTTAATTAAATTTTTAAGACACCTTCAAAGGGTAAATTCAATTCAAGATGAACTTGGTAAGATGAATGATGAAATATTATCTATTGCCCTAATCATGGATGTTTCATTACGCTTTTGGGTTAAAACAACATTTATGAAGGTAAATTTGGTCTAGTTGGAGATTTTTTTTGTTAAACCTTCATGTGAATACATAAATTCACTTTGAATGTAGTTTAGACAAATAAGTGGTCAAAATGAAGTGTCTACACTTATAACTTGATGAATAGCCTTCATTATCAATTTTAGATCAGTACATATTTTCTAACCCTTTGGACACTATTGGTTATAGAGGGACACTACCATAGATGGTAGTGTCCAATTTCCAAAATTAATGTAAAATTCAAAATGTTTCAAAACCTATGGTTTGGTATATTTGTAATATTAAACCATACCATGAGATAATTTCAAAAGGTGTGGTATAAATAAAATTCTAAGCCTTCTCATTCATCATCTATAAAATACTAATCAAACACCTACCAAGACTCATTCAATCAATTTAAAAACTAATTTATTATGTCATATTCATCTCTATTTCTTTAACATTCATAGGAATAGTCATATAGAAGGTCTAAATCATTCAAATAACATACCATGATTGATATTTTTCAAGTTACAAGCTAGATCATTTCATGCATCTTCATATAGTATATTATACCTTTGTGAACACACTCCCACACATAGGTTATAATTACATAAGTTTGAATGCCTCCTTGTAGTATTGGATATGTAGGTAGTGATTAGTGATAGAGGGGTCATTAAGCTTAGATTGACACCGTGATCCCATAAAACATTTTTTTGTTAAAACCCATTCTAAGGGTGAAGACAGGTGAAGATCTAGTGTTTGATCAATTAGTAAAGATAAATAGGCTATATCCCATATCTTAATATATAATTATAAAGATAATATAAAGCCCAAAACAATAAATATAGTCACATCAACATCTATACATTATTCCATATTAGACACTTGGGTCATAGTTAGATACTAATCTGAATGGTAGTGTCCAAATATGATAATAGTGTCAATGGATGCAAAATCACAATTTATATAATCTAATGAATGGTCCATAATATTTATCATGCATACTTTCCACTTGTTTCTAGTCTAGATCCACTTTTGCATAGTAAACCTAGAAAAGTATTATTTACCTTTGATATCACAATTAATTTAACATATTTTGGATTTGGTACATTTTATATTTAACATATCTCAATATTAGAATTTAGAATATTCATTTATCTAATTTTACAATTAAATGGCCTATTATAGATTAGTTTATCACCCTTGTGCTTAAACTAATTCTATATTATTAAACATATCCCATTCATATCTAAAATTTTAGGGTTAAATTGGTACATTGTTGAATTTTATTTGAAGGTTATATTGCACTTGAATTTATGTATGATGTGTTTGTAAAGGTAATTAAAGGTATGATGTTGAATTTAATTCCTTTATTTTTTAATATATTGGGTTTGTGAAATGCCATGGTGTTGATTTTAGTTAACATGGGGAAGAGAATGAGAGGATGGTGAATGAAGGATAACATAATCTTAGACACTAGACCACTTGAATGTATCTATAATAATGGATAAAAGTAAGGCATAATATGATAAATATATTTTGGAGCTTCAACAAGAGCTACAACAATAAAAATAATGAAACAAGAAAATCATGTTAAGAGATGAATTTAGCTACAACTAGGATAAGTAAATATAATGCAAAGGGAATGGGAGGAAATATACCTCTAGAAGAAGAGACTAAGTGTGATTCTCAAAAGGATCTAGAATATAATGAATGGAACGTAGTAACCAAAGGTAATGTAGGGAGTGACCAAGAATTTGAGACCAAAATGGAAGTGGAAGAGAAAGGAGAGAAGAGAGGAACCAAATGAAATGTTGAAGAGAAGTTATAATAAATTATCAGTAGTTTTAGTATCTACGGAGGAAATGAATATATTTATAATGGGAAGGACATTTTTTATAAGGCATTCTAATGAAACACAACTTTAGGTTGGGTTTAGGAGTGGTCATTTTAGCTCATGGATAGTTCATTTACTACAAGGGGATGCATTGCCACACTGGCTTTAATTACAAGAGTTAGTAGACCATAAGTATTTAAAGAGTTAGAAGTAATTACGAATTAGTTTGAAGAAGTTATAGGATTCTTATAGATACTTAATAAGGAATTTTAAGGTGAATATAACACATCATTCGATCAAAATTAACTTAATATATCAATTAGCATTTCACTAGTTCATATATACTATTAAAAACATTTCTTAAATCAATTGTAAGTAGATTTTTTAAAGGAGGAATGATACTACCTGTGGGAACATTACTCAAATTTTTTCTATATGATGTCTAATTTAACCTTGAATAATACTTGTGACATGGGAAATGCAGTGACAGTCTATTGATGTCACTCTAGATGAGGATAAGAGGTGTGACCTTATAGGAGCCTTGACTTGCATAGATATAGAGTTCATATTCAATAATAAATATGCTAACCTAAATTTTAAAAAATTAAGAATAAATTGATAGGATAATTCAAATTTTAAAAGTGTGTTCTATAAAATCCAATATCTCAATAAAATTAGATAAAATTAAGGAAAATTAGTACAATATTATGATCATGGTTTCTCTAATGTTATAAATAAAGTGAATTTTTCAATTTTAGAATGCTAATAAAGATACATGGTTTTTGGAGGGACTGAATATTAAGATTCTCTTCAATATAGCTCTAACTTAGTTTCCAACCAAAGCTAAGGCTATGGAAATTGCAATTAGGATGGAGTAAATAGAGGATTATGGAGACTATGCTTCTATTAATATAAATATTGATGCTAAAGTAAATGTGTTACTGTGTAGAATGAAGGAACTATAGGAAGGCAAAATACTAAGGTTAGTTGTATGGTGCATTTGAAGTGTGAAATAAGGACATCAATGAAATGAATTTCCAAAAATCAAAATAGAATTTTGAGTAATATCACATTATGGGCCATGTAACTACCAATTTACACTTACTACAATGTTATGTGTGGCAACCACAAAGTTTGTACTCTATTTTATGTAAATAATATAATCATAATGATAAAAATTTCATATCCTTTTAAGATCTAAATGATGATATCACTAAATAAGTCTTTTTGGTTACTATGTAGCAAACCCCTACACCAAAGCTAAATGTGAACACTTAAGATGCCAATCTCACAACAAAAAGTGGATAATATCAACTTGGATGGAAACCTCCATTATAGTATCAACTTAGATGGAAACTTTCTTCACCTTAGTACCAATAGGGATGGGCTCCAACATCTCTACAATATAAACCTAATTGGGCTCAACCTACGCAATAATGTTAGTTTAATTAGGTACCTCCATCCCTTCAAAGGAAACATGGATAATATTAGAATTAGAAATAAGGGTGGGGATCACCTTAAAAATAAGTAGGTTATCAAGGTGGCACCCAAATTCAAATTTAAGGGAATAAACAAACTTGACAATTAGTTATTTATTATTTATGTGGTGAAGTGAAGCGTATAACATGAAAGTATCCCTACAACTCTCAATGGGAAATTTATTTCAAACTGAATATTTTAAGAATAACATAATCCTAAGTATTTATTTATTTTATAAAAATAAAGGAAAGAAAAGACAACATAAAATGTGAACATGGTAAGTTATTGTCCAAAGGAAAAAGCTTTTTCCAAGGGTATTACAATGATTAAACATAAGGAACAAGTTATTCCACCTCTATGGATGCCTAAAAAAAATATAATACGGAAGGTACATGAAGATATATATATCCTAATTTTACAAGAGATAAGGTTTTAATGAATGAAGTAGCCCACCTATTATAGTTAATTCATAATAAAGATACGAGTGAATGAGATCTTACAATAATTGAGGCCCAAATGTATGTAGAGATTTTTTAAATCTTGTGACAATCTAATAAAGATTTGAAGTACACTAAAATATTAAGACATTTTTAAAAATATCACAAATTTATTGTATAATTTATTTGATTGTGTAAAAAGAGGACAACCAAGAAAAAATTGAATGGTTTGGTATGTCAAAACTAAGAGACCTTTGGATGTGGATATATGAATGGATATCAATATTTAAAGGTATGAATTTATTAATGTTTTTAAACTTTGAGATAACTATACATATCATTCCTATGCCTATTCAAAATCTATTTGGAGGCCATCTCTAAGCTAAAATCATGTTACTCTAAGTTTGGAACACTAGTCGAGTCGAGCCTATTAGAAGGCTTGAGGATATAGAGATAAAACTAACTGGCCTAAGTTTGTGTGAGTATTTAGATATGATGAACATGAAGATAAAATGAAATCACTACCATGCTCTAATTAGGAATAAATAGGTATATAATGGTCACATGGCCATAAATATAGTGAACAATCACTTTGAATCACATCAAGTGATACTATTATTCTAATACCATTGAATAAGTATAAACACAAGTTGTATATAATACTAAAAAAACTTCCTCTTCTCATGCAAAATAGGAATATATTTGGTTTCATTTTAATACAAAGCTTAAGTTATAATTAATTGAAAGGAGGAATGTCCCCTATTTTTTGTAGTATTTATAGGAGATACCAAGGATGTTGAATCTAGACTATCAAGGGACTCAACCATTTCATAAATTGTAGTCATTCCCATAATTCTAAACATTAGGGTATAAATCCCATTTCATGTGCTATACAACATAATCAAATATTGAAAATGTTTATCATATCAATTTTATTGACAAAAATTATATTGAACCAACTACAAAAAGTAATATGCCTTTGGAGTCAGCTTCATTTCTTAGTGGTGATTCAAATGTCACATGCTTAATTTGGTAAGAGGATATAATGAAGTGAGGCCCATGAAAATTGTGTTCACCATAGAGAGGAACATACTTCAATATCTTTATAAAAAATATTTGACAGAGTTTATTCACACATTAGAGAATCATATTCTAGATATAGAGAGATAAATTAATGTGCTTGATTATTCACTGCAAGTGTCAAAAATGAGAATACTTATCATTTATCCAGGATCTCTCTTGCAAACCATTACCATAGAGTATTAATCTTATACACTATGCACAAACCAATCTTTTCATTATTTCTTCACAAGAATAATACAATCCAAATATCTCTCTCCCACCCTACATTCAAGGAGAAGTAATAGGAGTGCTTATTAAATAGGCATAATAGGTTTTTATTCTCAATAAATAATTTATTGTGTGAAACCAATAGTCGTTGATATATAATATTTTCACACACAAAATAGGTCTGTAAATATTTGACACATAAAAACTAATTAACTAACTCCCAATAAAGTTTAACTCAATCAGTGAGTGTGAACACTCACTCCAACACCCTCCCTTAAGCATAAAATAGGGAGTAAGAAAAGAGAAAGCAAAGAGAATAAATGGGTCTCGATAATAAGGCTTGATCAGGTACCCATGTATAAATCATAGTGAAATAAAAAGTGTCCCTATGGTAACCAATCCATCTTATTAGATTATATAAATGTCGATTCATTATAACCACCAAGTCAAATAAGAACTTGTACTCTATACGAGGCTCACTCTATAAAAACATTGATCATAAAATTGGTGAAAAATAGTTACCATGGATGAAATCTATCATTATAAGGTTCCCAAAAAATAGTAGAACCACAATGAGATTGAAGAAGAGAACATATGCTACAAGGCATCCCAAAAATCATGACTCAAAAATATCAACACAATCCTACAGTAGGTGCACTCGATGAAATGAATCCCATCGAACAAAGATGAACTCAATCAACTATATCCAAAAGAAAATGTGGTGTGCCAAGGGATATCAATGTACATAAAACCTAAAGTAGTATGTGCATATGCCCCCCCCCACCATAATGTTAAAATGGGTGAAGTGACATAAAAACATATCTATATGAGTGGGTCAATCCCACTATAAAACATTGAAATGTTTATACTAGGATAGACCAGACTAACTACTCTTCAGAGGGAGATCAAACTCCACAAAAAATATGAAGGAGAGTGTCAACATCAAAAGTATAGATACAAATATCTCAATAATATATCCCTGGTGGTGATGGGATAGTCAAAAACTCAAGAATAAATTTATAAATATGGAGCATACAAACATGAATAAAAAGAATTCATAACTCTTAGTGTGATCATAAGTAAAAGTCCCATTTAAAAAAATATATCTATGTGACAAAAAAATTCCATAATGTAGTCAGTAGTAGATGACATCTATGAAATGAGAGATGTAGGATCCAAAAATGATATCTACCTAACAAAGAGCTCAAATATCTAAGAAGCATCAAAATATAGGAGTAACGTGTGGTCAAAGAAGCTACGTGGTGCAGGAACCTCACCTATAGATCCATCTCAAAGAATGATGTTGATTTCATCAAGAATGATAATAAATCCACCCAAAATGAACACAAATGGTGGATGAGGATGCATGCATATGAGTGTGTGCAAATTGTATAGTATAAGTATGTAAGGTAACATCCAAAGAAGTGTCAGGTAGATCATGTCTAACTACTATATTCATAGGTTTTGTAGGCCTGAGTGAAGGTGTAAAAGAGCCCATATGTAGCACATAATCATCACAAAGAGTGAAGTGAACAAAATATGGAGTTTTATTAATAGATACAAATGAAGATGAAGCATCTACATCATAACCAAGGTCATGCTGAGAAATCCACATAATATGATAAATAGGGTAAAAATGCCCTATAGATGCTTCCCAAAGCCAACAAGTTTGATTGTGTGACCCATAGAATGAAGCATGGAGGATCCAAAGCCACTGGTATGTTACTCAAAAGAAGTAATCATATGTTTAGGTGGAACTAGAGTAGGATGTACAAAGTATGAAAAAATAGTAGGCACATAAGTATCATCTATAACAATAGGAACACCATGAAAAATGGGTTGCTTAGAATAAGGTAGATCATACTGTAAAAGTGTATCAAGTGGATGCATACTAGATCTAGTATATGATATGTATTATACTGATGTTGTATGCCAATGAGCTTCTTATGTATAGAAAAAATGATGGAATCCTTTCCATGAATTAGGGACTATAGCAGAGAATTTTACATCATGATTTTCCTATTTTCTTCCTAAATTTCTAGGAAAGAAGCCATAAGATCAATAGGTTTCTTAGGGATTTGTAGGGTACTTTCAAAAGTCATACCAAAATAGAAAATAGGAACAACAGCCACTATATCAGAGTGTGCACCAGTAGGCGGAGAAGGTGAAGATACTTCATCCAAGTGACCACCAGTAATCAAATCTACATGATGAGGTTGTATAAGTGTCTCATCCTCAAAAAACTATGTCCTCACTAATAATAGAAAGAGGACAAGAACTAATAGGATGATATGAATATGCCAAAGAGTCCTCATAAAAATCACCATCACGAATTACACCTGCACAAATGGGAGAATATGGTGGAGAAATAATGTCACTAATATAATAATCCTTACTCCGAGAGGAAGGAGAAGAAGGAAGAATATGTGGAGGTGAAGTGACCTCATCAAACAGTGTTGAAAGAATGTCCCAAGATCCTTTAAGTGATGTGGAATTCTCAATATGAGTTTGAAAATTATTACAAACATGGAGACAAATAAATAAAATTACTTCCTGTTACAAGGATGTAAGCCATATAATATCATCCTCATTTGTAAATATGGGAAATTCACCAATAACAATTCTCCACAATCCCTTAATCGGTAAGTGCATCTACATTTTGCTTTTCCAAGTGGTGTAGTTTGAATCGCTAAGGGGTTCAATCATAAGAGAATCCATACTCAAAGATGTAAAAACCAATAATGGTGAAAATGGCCAAAGAGGGACATCAATTACCATAAAAAATGCATGTGTAAGTATAGTAAGAGGACAAAACACTAAAAAAAGAGATGTTAGACTCTACCAAAAATATTTCATGTGTGTAAATCACACCAAAAAATCAAGTGTTTTATGAATGGGTCTCACCACCTGTGAGACCTGACCTCAGCCTCTATCTTCGACAACTGAGAGGGAAAAAAGTATGATCCTAATATATAGGTTTTTCTCTTTTAAAAGAGTCTTTTATAAATAAGTACAAGGATTTTTTAAAAAATTATAACCCCCCCTTTTAAAATAATTTTTCACCACATTAAAAAAAGAACTCTCTTTTAAGATTTTATCCCCGACACCTTCATTTCAAAAATAACAGCCCCTCTCAAAATAATTTCCACCATATGAAAAAGGTTATAACCCCTCCTTTAAAAACAATCCCCTTACAAAAAAAATTCACCACATTAAACAATATATTTACAACAAAAATAATTTTGAGTAAAACTTTTCCATTGGGTGTGTAGGACGGGGTGGAACCTTCAATAACCCTTCAAATACAAAGCCATTATAAACCCATGACTTGTGTCTAGTTGTCAACCACAATGTCAATAGTTGATTGTAGATTCATCAATAGTTGGGGGTGACTAGTGTAAGTTTCTAACACAACAATAAATAGACTCAAATTCTAGCTGATAGTTGGCATCTGGATGTGATGTGGTTTTTGGCATCAACTATAGGATAAGTTAGGATCTTAACCTAAAAGAATTATCTATACTGAGCAAGGAGATAGGTAACTGAACTATGTATGGTTAAACCATGCACTCTACCCAAGATTTAAATGCTCTAATGGTGTCACTTAGAATAAAATACCAAAAAATTGTAGTGCTATACTAGCTAATTCCAAATATCAATGATGCTAGTATAAAATACACCAACATTGATGACACCTTAAAATGACAGTCAGGTGAAGGACCAAAAATTGAGAGTTGGTCAATGATGAAGATATAGAATTGAAGATTGATGATGATTATAGGAAGGGATCGATCAAAAGTATGTAGGAGTAGAAGGCATAGGTCTGATGGACTATATGTAGTAATATAAAAATTGGTCATGGTGAATGCTGAAGATCAATTAAGAAGGCCTGGTTCAGATGAGAGGATTTTACAAATAGACAACCTAAAAATTAGTTTAACATTAGTGAGGAATCTGATGTATAATTGTCTACCTTCTAATATGAGCAAAGGTCCCAACCCAAGGTTGTATTATGGATTCAAAAAGCACTGAGATTAGCGTGGCATCCTACACATCAAAGCTACAATATGTGTCCTCTCTCATCACCACTCATGTGTAGAGCATGAGCAATGTGAAGGGCATGGGTGGATTTTTTGATAAAGAATCCACACCAAAGTAAAATCAATACTTCAATAATAATATTAAACAACCCCTACCAAATTAATGGTAATGAATTATACATTTGTATGGCAAGTAACAAAATAAATCCAAATAATGTAAAAATCCACCATAATATTGAATAGTATGGCCCAATCATAGAGTGGTGAACTAATGGAATACAATACCTTCAAAACCACATTAGATTTCCTTGAGTAGACTCATAACAAACTTGATTCAATATGCGAATAATCTATGATGTATAAAGGATGAATAACTAAGAAATGGATGCATGGAGCTACTCTGATACCATGTCAAAAATGAAAATAATTCTCATTTATCCATGATCCCTCTTGCAAACCATTACCATAGAGTATTTATCTCAGACATTATGCACAAACTAGTCTTTGAATTATTTCCTCACAAGAATAATATAATCCAGATATCTCTCTCCCACCCTACGGTCAAGAAATAATAAGGGTGCCTATTAAATAGGCATAATAGGTTGTTATACATAATAAATATTTTTTTATATCAAACCAATATTAGTTGATATATAATATTTTCACATACAAAATAGGTTTGTAAATATTTGACACATAAAAACTAATTAACTAACTTCTAGTCAAGCTTAACTCCATGAGTGAGTGTGAGCTCTCACTCCAACAGAAGGGAGTATCAAATAGTTGGTGGGTTGTCCATAGATCCATTAAATTCAATTGGGAGGAATTGTATGAAATTATAAAATTTTTACATCACACCTTCTATTTTAAAAAAGTGTCCCTTCTATCAAGAAGGACAATGTCTACAAATGCATGTACATGCATGTCTAGATGCTTGTAAATCATAATAACTTAAAATAGTAAATTGGGTGCATATTTTTAAAGTAACCTTATATCCTCTCCCAAAATATTTGTATATGTACCAAGAAATTACATGAGATACTAATACATGGCTCCAAATATATCATGAGCTTATTCATAATTTTATTTTTTAGGATGAAAATCCAATGGTACATAGGGCTTTGCAGAGATTAAAAACTTTCATCTATCATGGTTGAGCAGAGGATATATCCTCTATGACTAAATGGAAATCAAAATTTGAAACCAACTAAAGTATTCAAACAACTTATTAAAAACTCCATAATAGTAAGGAAAAAAAATTGATATATTTTGAAGTCCTACAATAGGATATGTACTAATAGATGGCTCCAAATATATCATAAGTTCATTCATACTTTTATTTTTTAGGATGAAAATCCAATGGTGCATATAGCTTTGTAGAGATTAAAAACTTTCATCTATCATGGGTGAGCAAAAGATATATCCTCTATGACTAAATAGAAATCAAAATCTGAAACCAACTGAAGTATTCAAACAACTTATAAAAAAACTACATAATAATAAGGAGAAAAAAGTGATATATTTTGAAGTCCTACAATAGGATATGTATTAGTGAAAGTTGCTCTAATCACATAGGAAGTGAGGAGTATTTGTCTATAAAAGGATTGTTTGAACATGAAACAAATATATTTACCTAAGAAGAGGAATGTAGATAAGTCTAAGGAGGGTTGGTTTCACAATCTTTATATCATAGAGAAAATAGTAAAAAGAGATGTGGTAGATTCTATGAAATATTACGTAATTAAATTTTAACAAGAACCAATGCGACAAAAAGTGGACAACATAAAAATAGAGACAACAACAAAAATAAAATTATTGGGGATTATTAGACAAATAAAGAAATCCATATGTTACTCAATTGTTTTGAGATTATGAATATGTTTTTCCTTCTATGTTCACTAAAACCAAGGGTGTAGACCCTTCCTCCAGAGAGATGCATATTGATTATAAAAAGTTTCCATGATCAATAAAGAAGTGACATTATAGGATGAATCCTAATATGACATTGATGATAAAAGTAGAAATTGATTAGATATTGAAATATAGAATAAGTTATTTGGTTGAGAATTCAGATTGGGTTGGTCTCATACTAGTGCAACCTAAGAAAACATGAGATATCTAAGTATGTGGAAATTATCATACAATCAATGATTCTTATGTACTTGAATATATCGCATGGAATGAAAATATTCATTCATGGATGGTTTTATTGGATATCACCAAATCAGATTATAACTAAACATTATATAAAGAAATATTTTGTAACAAAATACGAGTCATTCCCTTATAAGGTGATGTCATTTAGACTAAAATCTGCACCAAAAGGTTTCTCCAAAATAGTTCAAATGCATTCAATAACTTTATTCATTATTTTTTGGAAGTAAATCTGGATGATTTGGTAGTTTTATCTTTATTCAAACAACTCCTATCCAAGTTGTAATTGATGTTAAAAATATTTTGTGCACTAAGAATTGATTTGAATTTAAATAAATTTATGTTTTTCACACCATTTAGTATACTACTTGGAGATGTATTCTATAGCAATGATATTTTGGTTGACCAGTATTTTTTTTGGTAATAGTGGGGAGACAACCACCAACCAACTCATCATAAATGTGATATGTTTTTGGTCATACCAAATATTATCACAAGTTCATTTGTGGATACATAGCCATTTCAACACCACTAGAATAGTTATTTCAAAATGAGAGTAAGTTTTAATGGAATCCATAATTCCATAAATTTATCACAAAGTTGAAGTAGAAATTAGTTACAATACCAATTCTGGTTATCCTCGATAGGAACATAATGTTTCATTCTCATGATAACACATCTGGTTTAGTAGTTAGAGCTATACTATAAGATCTATAAGGAAGAATATATCACCTAATTTATTTTTCAAGTTTCGTGTTATCTATGGCTAATAAAAATTAACCCATAATATAGGGATAATATTTGGTGATGGTACTCATAGTGCACAAGTTCTAGCATTACTTGCTAGATATGACCTTTAATTTTTTCATATATCACCAAGTTTTTTGATAATTAGTTTAAAAAATAATGTTTTGAGGGAGAAATTAAAGTTGTCTAATGCTCTTTTAATAATTCTAGTTTAAAATCAATGTAAATCAATGAATGGAAAATGATAGACCAAACCATCTTAGCCATATTCAAATAGGGGAAGAGTTAGAATACTTTCAAGATGAATCTATCAATGAAAACCTAATCAAATGAAGTGAAATCCATGAACAACTTGAATATGTCAAAACATGTCTCCAAAATGGTACATTTCCTTATCAATATGTAGAACTTGATGAGAAACGACTTGTCGCATGTGCTTTACCTTTCAACACCATCTATGGATTCCTCTATAATTTAGGTAAAAATGATATCCTTCATAGAGTTTCCTTAGAAAACCAAATGTTTTAGGTGTTATAGGAATCACATCAAGTAATTGTGGTAAGACACTTCATAGGATAATTGACTACATGGAATATATTACAAAGTGGGTTATGTTGGTCAACTTTATTTTAGGATTTGCACAAGGTTGAAAAACACTGTGATATTTTATAGCACATAGGAAAATATAATCAAAGGGATGAGATGCCTTTAATTATAGTTATAGCTATGAAACCATTCTAGAAATCAGATATTTATTTTTTGATACCTATCAACCTTTTATCTAAGTGATATAACGATAGGTATGTAATAACTTTGAAAAAATGTTTCACTAAATGGGTTGAGGTATCTGTGACTCCAAGTTTTAGTTAAAAGGATGCTACAAAATTTTTGTAAGAAAATATTATAAAAATAATCGGATGTCTAGTGAAATTTATCATTGACAAGGGCACACATTTTGTTAATAATGACCTTAAAAAAATTATTCATGATTTTTCTCCAAAAGAGTACAATGTATCATCCTCAATAAAATGGTCAAGCAAAATATTACAATGAGGTTCTTAAACTATGCTTACTAAGATTTGTAATGTATAGAGAGATGACTAGGAAGATCGCCTCTAAACAATCTTGTGGGCCTGTAGAACATATTATAAGTGACTGAATAGATATAATATGTTCCAACTAATTTATGGAATGGAAAATGTGATGCCAATGGAATATCTTGTACCCAACCTAAAAATTACAATTATAAAATGGTTGGGTGACAAATAATCTTGAAAAAAATAGTTATTATAGATAAGTTACATGGAATAAATTTGGTGATTAACTAATTTGAATCAAGAAGTTCATAAAGGAAGTCAAAAATCATGTCACAATCACAAACTCAAAACCAAAGAGTTCACACCTAGCCAAATGGCCTTATTATATGAAATTGGGATTAAGACACATCCAAGGAAGTGGAGGATCAAGTATAAAGGTCTAATTATAATTCATCAATTATCTAAGCAAGACACTATATTACTAATAAATGTACAAGGATATATTAACCCAAGAAGAATAAATGGAATTAGGTTGAATCCCTATCAATGATGATCATAATCAATCAAACATTCCACACATAAGTTTTTTATAGCACAATGCAAATTATAATTAGAATTTTGTTTTATTTTTCATAGGTTTGGTAGTAGTAGTAGTAGTAGTAGTAGTAGTAGTAGTAGTAGTAGTAGTAGTAGTAGTAGTAGTAGTAGTAGATACAACAAGTTGAACATAACCTAATCACAATCACCTAAGATAAAATTATGTATCCTAGTGAAGATTTTGGTACCATTATCAACAACAAATATAGGTTAGGTTCGTGAGAGGGATTATGATATATTTACCAATAAATCAAGTCTAGAAAGGATAATCAAACATAAAAATGAGAAGTAACCATGGATTAATGATAACTAGTTTGATAAGACATTTAATGACAAGACAAAAATAATATCATGATGATCTAAAGAAGAGTAATTTTTTTGAACAAGAAATTAATGTTCAAAAGATAAAATTATATGAAAATGGAATGATGGCATGCTACATTATTCAAGTTCAAATAAACCCTATTAAAATGACCATGTGTCAAATTATAAATGGATACCATATTAAAAACACATGTGGGTGTTGGAGTGGTCACGTTCACACTGTCTAGTGGTTTGAGTTATTTACAAACAAATTTTTGTCTTAGTCATGGTCACACCCACTCATGGATTTAAGCTTAATTGGGAGTTTATTATGGTTTTTGGATTTTTTTTCTATGTGTGTACGAACATCATTTTATTGTGTGCCTATTTATAAAATATACCTATAATTGGTTTGATCACAACAACCAAGTGGTTCTTCTGAAATTGCTCTTTAACCTATTTATTAAGCACTCCTTGGTGCTTCTCCTTATTTAGCTTGTGTAGAGGATGTTATGGATTGTATATTCACCTTTGAGGAAATAATGAAGATAATATTGTGCATATTCTTAGTTTGATTTTTGTGTGGGAAATGATGGCTTCATAGTGGTAATGGCAGGTTGGAGGAATCATGTGGTTGTATGAATGCATATTTCACTCTGATGTGGTATAGAGTAGCTCCATGTAGCCATTGCTTAACCTCCCAACACTATTTCATGTAGTTGTGATGCTATTTTAAAAATTTTTAGGATATATTAATATTCCTTTCATGGATTATTGCATTTATCAAAACTTTAGATCGAGCAGACTATATATCTATATTGTATTGCGTATGTAATCAGAAATGTATCAGATCCACTATATATCATAGGGGTTTCATTCTAAAATCCTTAGGATCAATGGGTTTTCATAAAAATACCTCTACCATCCAAGATTTTATGTTTCAAGATGATATGATGAACATTGTTTAACAAAAGAAGTTAATTAGTTTGGTAAAAGATCCTTCAGAATGAAATTGTGACATATTAATAACCAAGAAAGCCTAAAAGGGCACCAAAATCTAGTTCTTTTATTTATAAATATTAAAAAATGTAATTAGAAAAAACCATTAGTTATCATCTTTATCCAATTCCAAACTTTTCCTAAATTTACCATTTTTTTGGAGGATAAGAATGCAAAAATAAATTTTTAGTTTTATTTAAATACTCACAATAATACTGTTGCTAAAAATATACCATGCACCTCTTTAGAAATAAAGTATTATTATTTATCTTTATTCCCTATTATTTTTCCAACTTATCAAATAATATGTTAATAATTATCTACCAACTAATTTTGGAGGTTTGAAACCTCTCATAAGGCCCTCCTTGGAAAATATTCAAAAATAATAATATTTTATTAATTGTTCAGCCCTTTTTATCAAAAATAGAAAATAATGAATATTCCATGTCTAAATAATCAATATTAAATAAAATGGTTTTCATTTCTCTTTCTCTAAACCTAAAGATAATATTGGAATGAACATTTTGTCCATAAGAATAAATTAATTGAAAAAGAGACATGACAATCCACCCTTTCCCAAATTACTTTCTCACAAGCAATTGCAAAATAAGATGCTCAAGAATCATCATGTCAATGTAATGAATCAAATTTTAATGCCCATGTGTTTTGAATCATGTACCTGACAAGTGAGACAGCTCCTATCAAAGATCCATAAAAGATATACTTTCCCTAACATCCAAAAAATCTCAGTAAAATTCATATAATTGGTATTCAATGGTTGGAAATAATTGGTCTAATGTCAGGTATGAAGTCATGGGTGGCCAAATTTATATCTCTATAGTTCGGCCCTTTTTATCAAAATAGAAAATAATGAATATTTAGGGTCTAAATAGT
Source organism: Torreya grandis (assembly GCA_037957365.1). Classification (NCBI taxonomy): domain Eukaryota; kingdom Viridiplantae; phylum Streptophyta; class Pinopsida; order Cupressales; family Taxaceae; genus Torreya; species Torreya grandis. The sequence continues at coordinate 444,957 of JARHVA010006878.1, forward strand.
CAATATTAAATAAAAATATTTTGATTTCTCCTTTTCTAAACCTAAAGATAATATTGAAATATTAAATAATTTTAGAATGATCAAGGATATCTAAGAAGGGTGGTTAGGCCATATGTTAGTTCAAAATGAAATCAACTCAAAATGACTCAAAATGAAAACTATCACACTAACAAGAAACACTTCCTTACCTAGATCAAAGAGGGGAGAATAATGAACAAACAAAAAATGACAAATTTTTTAAAAAAATGCAAGAAACCATATATTCTTACTTTCCTTGAATGATCCAAGAGGTTTGTTCGATTGGCTTTCTTAGATTATGCTCAAGAGGTCTTCATCAATGGAGTGTGACTACCTTCATCTCCTCTTAGCACCATGTTCAATGCTTGGTTTGGATTGATGATTCAATGGTTTGGCTTAATTTTGGCATTATAACTTTATGCATTTCCTTCATGAATGAAATCTTACATTATAACATTACTTTGATTGAGCTTCCCAAATGAAGAGCATTAGGCTTGTATCTATATGCTTTCAAATCAGCTTGGAATGGGTCAAATCTAACCTTGGTTGAGTTTAAAAGATGTCCAAATGGTCATGATTAGGTTGAATAGGTGTGTATTTAGATATTTTTTGTTTGAGACAACTCACAAAGCTAATGATTCATTCCTAGGATATTTAAGATGCTCTTGATATTTGAATTTTCCTTTTTAATAATTGATTTATTTTCTCAAGGATGAAATCAATTAGGATTAGGATTAGTATTTGAAAGTTACTTAATCCCTTTTAGGCATTTGAACATTTGTTTGATTTTTTATTTAATTCAATGTGCATTTACCCCAAATTAATTGATTTATGGGTCAAGTTGATTTATTTGCATGGTTATGAAGCCAAGTTTGAGACACTTATAAATTCTTGGGCTAGGTATTCAATGGTTGGAAAGAATAGGTCTAAAGTCAAGTATGAAGTCATTTGTGGCCAATTTTATATGTCTATAGTTTGCCCATGTTTGGAAGGTATTGCAAGTTGTAAGCACAAGAATGTCTTCTCAAAGAATGAAAATATTTTGTGTGCTTATGAATTTAATTATAATGGATGAACTATAGTGCCCCCCCTCAAGGTAATGGTTGGAAAAGAAGTGGAAAATGATCTCTCAAAAGAAAGAAACGAGATGAGGGGACCAAAAATAAGAAGATGTTGGGAGGAATATAATGATTTACCCAAAGTTGGGTAAAATCATTGAGAATATAAGTAGGATGGTGTATAATGGTTTGCACAAAGGTAGTTATAAGCATTATACCCTAATTATGGAAACATGGTATGATAACAAAATGATTTGCCCAAAGGCAGTTATAATCATTAAGAAGATGGAGCTACCCTAGTCAAGAAAGAAAATCAAAATAGAAATATTTCTTAGGTGGGAAATAGAAAGTAAATGATTGGTGATAACATAATGATTTGCCAAAATATGGTTATAATCATTGTAAATGTAGGTGGGATAGTGTACAATAATTTTCCCATAGGCGGTTATAATCATTAGACCATGATTATGGGAAACAAGATTGATAGATGATGAATGACAACATGATGATGATAATAACTTGATACAATGGTTAAAGATGAATTATGACAACTTTCTAGTAGGGAGATGCTCGTCCAAACTAAGGAAGGTTGAAATTATTTCATTATTTAATTACTTTATTTGGGATATGATTAGGATTGCTACTAGTGTTGATGTTGAGGAGATGTCGATTATGCCATTGATGGTTTAGACATATCAAATATGATTTTTGCTATAGCATTTGACAATAGGCATCATGATATAACACCATGAGGACTTGGCTAAAATATGCATAAGGACTTAATCTTATGATCCAATACTCCAAGGAAAACAATGCACCAATGATAAAAACCATGATGATAATGTTAATGTATGAATATGTATGGATTCAAGCCTAAGTACGCAAGGAATCACCCAGTGAATGCACATAGATAGAATCAAAGCAATAGTACTGAAAGAAAATAAACAAGCACATGAACAAATAAACAATAGTTAGTCCCAATGTTAGTAAAAATAATATGATGAGCATTGCCCCTAGAAAATAGGAAACAACTTAACAAACAAACAAGATGAGGGGAATAGAAGAAAAGGAAGGGGGTGGCTAAGCTATCTCCATATGCACTAGGAAAGTGGATGCTGCCTACATAGTTCCATTGATGATATATCCAACAAAACTTCAAGTCAAATGTAGTTCTCCTAGGAACTAGGAATAAAATGATAACTGATGAAAAACAAACATGATGGATGTGATAGAAGAATAGGATAAATCTTACAAAATGGCAAGTATGTGGGATAAAAGGCTAGAAAGGATGGGGAAACTAAGGAACACGTGACTTCTTATGACTTATTAAGGTTTCCCAAAATCCGAAAGGCAAAGAATTGATCAATATTTTTATTTTTTCTAAATGATTTTCTATTATTTTTAAAATTTTGAATTATCTCAACTCGATTAAAATGATGAGATACTAAACAATTGAATCTTGTAAAATGGAGTGTGGAAAACATGAAATGATGCTCACAAAATGGTGAGAGTGTGACTTAGGTTATTCATAAAAAGACAAGAGTGTGGTAAAAAGAGGGACTAAGCTGACCTCAACATGAATCAAACATGACCTACATAGTCCCAAAATCACCTTATTTCACAAGTAGTTCCACTTTATAGTGGAGTAATCTGACTAGTATAGTATCCAATTCAAACAAAACAAGAACAATTGGTATGATGGCATAGTATGGCATAGGAATGGCTAGTTCGTATGTCAAAGTACAATAAACAAATGTTTCCCCTAGTTTTCCCATAGGTGGTTATAACTAGGGTGCAATGGATTAAATCAAGACTACTAATTTTCCCATTAGGCAGTTATAATTAGCATCAAGATTAGTGAACATTGATTTTTCCCAGTAGGTAATATAATCAAGCTCACATAGAAAAACATGATTTAGAAGGGAAACAAGAAATGAAAGATGCAAATGCCAAAATTTTGTCATTCTACTTCCAATTACTACCTCTATCTGGAATTCATGAAACAAGTTTTAAAAGTAATATGATTCTTCATGATGAAAATGTAAAACCAATATATGAACTAAGGTCAAATGGATTAGGATAGGATGGGTCAAAACATGATTGGTTGATAGAATGAAATGGTATAATGACTAATTAATAGAATGGGATAATGGTAGGATGATAAGATGGTAGATTGGTATGGTACAAAGAAGAATATTAATAATATGGTACAACTTGAAATGGTCCTCATAGACAATACATCATGTCACTCAAACATAGTATCTCTTGAGGTGTATAATGTTTAGAGGCTCATCAAGTTCATCCTTGTCTAGTGTGGTGAGCTTGTATGCTCCTACACCATAATCTGCAATAATAATGAAAGGACCTACCCATTTAGGTTTGAACTTGCCTCTATTCTTCTTTTTGGCTGTGGTATTATTTTGGTTTTGTTTAAGAATAAGATTACTAAGTTTAAATTTTTTGTGTTTCACATGTTGATTGTATTGGCCATAGAGGTAGTTCTGATATGCCTGAATATTGTTCACTGCATCTATGCATTTCTCATCAAGTAACTCTAGCTCTTGTAAGAGAGCTACTTGATAGTCATTTTCATCCAGAACATGTTTGAAAGAGATGCATAATGATGGTAGCTTGACTTCAATGGGAAGAATGGCTTCCATGTCGTAAAAAAGTATGGAGTGGATCCTGTGGGTCTATACTGATTAGTACAGTTTGCCTATGAGGTGAGGAATATTTGAATGTGCCAAGCATGAATGACATCTTTGAAAATATTTTTCATGATGTTGACAATGGTTTTATCTTATGCTTTAGCCTAGATGTTACCTTGAGGGTAATATATTGTGGAAAAGTGTTGTGTGATGTTTTACTTAGCACATAGGGTAATATATTGTGGAAAAGATGAATTTGGAAATTTGGTTACCAAACACGTAAGTGAGGGTTATAGATTTAACCCACTTAGTGAAATATTCTATGATGATGAGGATGTGTTTATGGCCATCTAAGGAGGTGGATTTTATCTTCCCAATCAGGTTGAGGCCCCATGTAGTAAATGTTTATGGTGTCAACATTGGTTTTAATGTCTTGATAGGGGCATGAATCAGATTATCATGCCATTGACATTTATCACATCTATTGACATATGAAGCTACATCTACATCCATTATTGGCTCATAGTACCTAGTACACAAGTGATTTTTGGACAAGACTACCCCACTGGCGTGGGATCCACATACCCCTTTGTGAACTTCCCATAATGTTAGTATAGATTCTATCTAAGGTAAACAATAAAGTAGAGTTCTATCAAAACTATGATGGTATAGGGTTGGTCTGAGTAAGGTATAATGTTGGGCATTATTTATGAAGGTTTTATTTTTTTTAAGGATAATTTTGGTGGTAAAACATGGTCGTATAAATAGGCATATAGGTTTGAATACCAAGTAGAGTTGGGACCAATAATATCGTAGATCATTGTGATAGTTGAAGGTTCATGATCTAGCACTATTATATTTTCAATTAGAAATTGATAGTCTTTTGTGATTTATGTATGTTGAATGAGTGACCCAATGGTGTCCATTGCATCTATTGATCTATTGTTTTCCCTTGGTATATGTTCAAACCAGATGTCAACAATCTGATGTTTGAGAGTGTTGACCATAGCATTTTAGGGAACCAACTTATCATCTTTGGTCTAAAAGTGGTTTGTAACTTGATTGATGATTAAATGTGAATCACCATAAACCTGTAGATGACTTATATTCCATTGTACTACTTGTTGAATCCTTGCAATGAGTGCTTCATATTTAACCATGTTATTGGTACAAGGAAATCTGATTCCAAATGATTAGGGATTAGATCCCCTTATGGAGTGATAAATAAAAGGCCTACCCCCAATCCATGCATTGTGAATGATCCATCAAAATACAACTTCCAATACTATTATTTAATAGGTGTGTCAATGATGATCATTATAGATTTATCAATAAATTTAAATATGAGTGGTTTTGTGTCTGCAAGAGGTGCTTTAGTAAGTTGATTAACAAGAACTTGTCCCTTGATAACTTTTTGATTCACATATTCTATCTCAAACTCACTAAGAAGCATGATCCATTTGGCCATACGGCCTTATAAAACTATTTTAGATAACATATACTTGAGGGGATCTACTTTTGAAATGACCGTGGTCTTACTATTCAACATGTAATGTTGCAATTTCTAAGTTGCAAATACCATGGATAAATAGGCTTTTTCAATGGGCATATAATTGTGTTCATATGCAACCAACGTATGGCTTAGATAGTACACTACATGTCATTTTCCATTGTCATCGTGTTGAGATAGAAGTGCCCCTAGGGTTTTATATGTTGTTGATAGATATAAAAGGAATGGTATCCATGGCATAAGAGGTAATAGAACTAATGGATCTGAAAGATAGTCCTTTAACTTTTGAAAAGATTTTTGACAATCATCATCCCAAAGAAATGTTACACCCTTCTTCAGAAGGTGTGTAAATGGATGACACTTATTAGTCAATTGAGAAATGAAGATTCTGATGGATTGGATCTTACCTTGTAAACTACAAAGTTACTTTAGATTGGTCAATGGTGGCATCTCTATTATGGTTCATACTTTGGCAAGATCAAATTTTATGCCCCTATGAGACACAATGAAGCCAATAAATTTACCTAATGTAATGTCAAAAACACATTTATTAGGTTTGATCCTAACTTTGTACTCACATAGTCACTCAAATATACTCCTTACTGTTGTTGGACGATCAACCCTACTTTTTGGTTTGTCTAGTATGTCATTGACATAGTATTTGGTAATGTCATGCATCATGTCATGAAATATGACTATAATGGATCTTTGATAAGTGAACCCTACATTTTTAAGACCAAATGGCATAACTTGATAAAAGAATGTTCCCCACAGAGTGGTGAACATGGTTTTGTGTTGGTCTTTTTGTGCTATGCAGATCTGATTGTAGCATGATAATCCATCCATTAGAGAAAGAATTTTATAACCCACTATGGAGTTGATAATCATGTCAATTTTTGGCAATGGAAAGTCATACTTAAGGAAAGCTTTGTTAATATCTAAAAAATTAGTATAGATTTCTATTCCTTCTGGCTTTTTACTGACTAGCACTATATTGGAAATCCATTCATAATAGTCTATTGGTCTGATGAATCTCACTTACAAGAGCTTCTCTAACTCTTTCTTTACCATTACAAAAATATGAGGATGCATTTTGGATAAATTTTGCTTCACTGGTTTGGCATCAAGATGTACCACAAGGTGGTGAACAACCAAGGCAGGGTCCAAACTAGGCATGTTAGAATATGCCCATACAAATATATCTACAAATTCCCTCAATAGGGTTGTAAGGACTTTGTGTTCCTCCTCAGTGAGGGACACACCTAATTTAATCCATTTTGGGTCATCTAGAGACTTGATGTTTACTATTGTTGTGTCTTCCACTAGAAGGGTCAAACCATCTTCAAGAATAGTGGGCAAAGATTTAAATTATTTGGTTATGTCAGAGTCATCTGTTAAGATTGATTCTTCAAGTTCTCTTAGAAATGATGAATCAGAATCCCCCCATGGAACATATGGCCATGTGACAAAAATATTTTTAACTTTTTGGATTATGTGATCAAAGGCTTGTTGTTCCTCAAGACTAAATTTAGACTCAGTGGTAGGCTCATTATTTATGGTGTCCTAGATAATTTGATCAAAATCATGATGTTCTTCAAGACTAAACTCAAAATTGTAGACAAGTTCATCATTGGTGGGATCCTGGTCTATATTTGAATAAGGTTGAACACCCCCATCTAGTGGTGCCTGAAATAGGTTTTCACTACTATATTAGCCTTCATCTTTACTCTTTCCCTCATTAGAAAGTGCCTCAAAGAGTTTTTCACTTTGGGACCTCAATGTTTTATATATTTGTTTTTGGCTAAGGGTGTTCACCTGATCTCCAAAATAGTATTTGAGATCTAGTTTGATTGAGAATCTTTATTTATGATCTCCCAACAGAACATTGTCCCTAAGGCCTAGAAAATCATAGAAAGCTTGATCATTCTAAAACACATAATTGGCACATTAGATTCTTGTTGGTCCCAATCTATCAGTTGGGGATAATATAATGGTAATGGGTTATGACAAATTAATGGTCGAAGGATACAAATGGTGTTATGGTTAAATAGGTTGGTTTAGGTTAAGTCATAAAATTGGCTATGATCAGACTCTGCTTCATTTCTAGTATCATCATCACTATTAGTTGGCAATGGAACTTGAATAATATGTGTGGGGTCACTCCCAGGTATTTTATATCTAAGTCCATAGGTTCATTTATACTTAGTCATAGAAATGGGCTCAATGTTCCCTGTTGATTTGGCTTGAGGCCTCCTCTTTCATAATCTTGGTTCTCTATGATCCAATTAGGAATGGGATACTTGGAGTTTTTATAAAAATAAGCAAGATTTTCATTTTACAACCATGATTCATCACCTTCAAGAGGGTCTCGCTCTCAACTAGAGGCCAGTATGATTTTGATGGGTGTTGGATTATGCAAATGGCCTTTACCCTTTCTTTTCTAATTCATGACCGGTTTGGCTTTTGGTCTTCCAAAGGACTTTGGGTTCTATGTAATTTTTGCAATGTGAAAGGTGTCATATATCAAATTAATCTCCTAGGCCATTATTCAAAATGGTATAGTGATTGGAGATTTCAAGAGGTAGAATGTGGGAAAGTGAATCAAGGGTATTAGGATCAATGTAGTTATCCTTTGATAAATCAAGTATTTGTTTCACCTTATCTTATTTGGTAACTAGATTCATGTTGAAATAGTAATTTTAGGTCTTGAAATCAACCTCTATATGTTGTAGACACCTAAAACTGGTCATAGATAACCTCCAATCCGGCTTTTGGTTAGTTTCTACCTAAAATGCACAATTTAGACTAAAACACTAAAGCATGCAAAATGATGTGAAAATGACATATTCAAATGCTGATTTTGTCCAGGGTATCCCTAAATGGGGAAATGCAATTTATGGGCTAGCTAAATCAGTCTATTTTGAGTCAAAATGTCAAATTTGCACCTAGGTGCTCTGGATTGCACTTTCCTATCAAATATTTTGCATAAGACATGTGCCTTTGTTATTTGTTGTTGGTAACATCCTAAATGGGAATATGATTCCAATGGATCTGACATGGACTTCCAATTCATATCTAATCAAATTTAGGATCAATAACAAGGCATTTTGATCAATTTAGGTAATTTGTGCACAATGTGCTTAATCATGCTTAAGATATAATTAACCCAAATCAAGGCCTAATTAAGAATTCCATGGAAACTTGTTGAATACTTATTTTTGGAAATGAATATTGAAATTTTCATCATTAAGTGACCTTGTCTCTTGGGAAGACATCCCTGGGCCATAAATGCCACAAATATCAGGATTCATGAACTCCATGCATCATCAATGCCTTCCATGATGCCCTCCATGCCTCTTAATTTCCCCTTCTTCCAATTCCATGATGAGGATAATTAAAAACTTAATTCCAAAAATTGAATTAATCCTCAACCACAGATCTCAATCTTGAGATGGATGGTTGAGGTTGATTCCGAGCAAATCCAAAAAGCTATAAATAGGAGGCCTCACAACATCATTTCTAAGCTTAATTTGTGCAAAGTTATAATTCAAGATTGGTGCCATAATCTTCAAGAAACTAGTGTTATAATGCCAAATTGATTCCAAGACAAGCTAAGCCACAAGCCAAAGGTGCCAAGGAGAGATGGAGGTTGTCAAGCTTCCATTGCCAAGGACTTCATTAGCACAAGCCGAGAAAGTCACTACTACAAAGGCATTTGGAGAATCTAAGGAAGTTGAAGGAATTCTTGTGTTTTCATTCCTTGATTTCTAGTTGTGCTTGTCATTTGTGTTTGTCAACTAAGCTCTCCCTAGTGTCTAGGCCTAGAGATGTTATGTTATTAGTGTGTTTGTTTCATATTTTTTTCATTTTGAAACTAACACAATACTAACCATCCTCTCTTGAGTCAAATTTCTAGATCACAGATGTTTGTAATGCTCATATGGATGCAAATCTACTGGAATATTAACCTCCATCCCTAAGTGGGAAAACTTGAGACACTGGTGCAGTGTCAATGTGACTCCCCAAATCTTATGTAACCAAGGTCTACCCAAAAGCAAATTGTATGATAAATCAATATCTAACACATGACAAAGTGTATCATGGGTTAAGGGCCCAATGATAACCAACAAACTAATGGTGCCTTATGATTTTCAATCTTCACTGCCATAGGCTTTGATGGTGATTTTTTCTACTTGGAGATCTATTGAGGTGTACCCAAGAATTTTGATGAGCTTTAGAGACACTATATTTAGACCCAATCTATTGTCTATAAGGACACTTTTCACTTTGTGCCTCTTTATGTAGACTTTGATGTATAATGGATTATTGTGAAGAGGCCAAAGAATGACATATCAATTTGATTGAAGGCTACTTGTTAGGCTGAAGATAGATGTCCAACCAAAGCTTTAAATTTATCAAGAGATATGTCATTTGGAATTGTGGATTGACCAAGGAACTCTATCAAGATGTCTTTATGGATAGTAGATGTACACAACAAATATAAAATGAAGATTAGTGCTAGCATCTTTTGCAATTGTTCCACAATGTCAAACACCTTTTCTAGGATAGTGGTAAATAGTTTTTTTCAAGGTAGAATGGCTGGTTATTGATGAGTGGAGTGGCAGATGGTTGTGGGCCTAGTATGGTATCTTTGACCATTGAGTTGTGATTGCACACTCAGGATTAGGTACAAGACCACTATTGCTATCCAATGATGGTGGAGGGGGACAAAATAGGATAAGTCTCAATTTTCAATGCACTTGAGTGTGGTCATGGGTTAACAGTGAGTCATCATTATAAGGTCTTAACATGGGAATCCTTGCTTATTGGTCCACCTGTGTGTAGTCCCAAGTCAAGGAAGGATTACTAGAATGGTTTGGTTGATTTGGGATGATTAGCAATGGTCTTGTCTGATTGGTACTTGGTTTAGGATTAATAGAAATGGTGTTAATATGACCTCCTGTAAGATGGCCTATAACTACATTGTATTCATGTGCAACTGCATGGTAGTTATGTTGGTTGTTACTATTTTGACCTTGGTCTTATCCATTTTTTTGATGTTGTTGGTTCTATTATTGGTTCTATTGAGTCTATTGGTTTGGCCTTGGTTGTTGATATTATTGATGTTGATGTTGCATTGGTCATTATTTTTATTATTGTGTTTATTGTTATTGTTTATTTTTATGTTGGGGAAAAGGATTTTGATAGATGTCAAGGCTTTGATTGGAAGTGGAAGCTCCATGATCTAATGTGATCTCTCCATTTTCCAACATATTCTAAATTACATGTCTAATTTGCATACAATGCTAAAAATTGTGGTGAATTACCCTATGAAAATCATAGAATGGTTCCATTCTATACCATTCTAGCATGTTAACACCTTCACAAAATTGCTTCTTTAGAATAGGCCATCTAATCAATTTATTTGCTATGAACTTGCAAAAGACTGATTCTATGGGCTCTCTAAGGTCAGTAAAAGCATGATGAGTTGGCACATTTCTCCTTGTAGGAGGGTTTTGAAAAGGCATAGATTGCTATATTTATTGCATTGGCTATGTTAGTCAAGGTTATTGGGCTTATTGTGCATGTTATGGTTACTAAAAAGGTTGTTGGCTAGGAGTAAGTTGGTAAGGTGAAGTAGGCTAAGCAAATGGTGACTACACCATTTGAACATGTCAAGACTCTATTACTCCATTACCTACAACATTCTCATTATGGTTTATTTGTTTGGGGTTATCATTGTTATTGGCCTATGTGGGTTGTGATGCTTGCGCTTGGATTGGATGTTGGTTTTGACCATTGTTCTCACTTTGATTTGAGATTTGATTTAATGAGTCTAGTTTAGTGATCCCTTTGTTAATGAGGGATATTTCAATTAGTAAACCTTTTTCAATGATCTCTTTGAATGTGTGTGCATACTGAAAATCCAAATTGTAAGATATCTCATTGTGTAAATTTTTGGTAAATATAGTGTCTAGTTGTTTGTCTAGTATATTGTGGGAGAATCAGCTTGCAAGGGCTCTCCATCATTGGAGATATATTTCAAAGCTTTCATTGAATTTTTGTTTGGCCTACATTAATTCTACCAATTAAGTCTCATGTTCAAGATTGTAAGAGAAGTTCTTCATAAATTTATTTGAAAGATCTTCAAAATTAGAAATGTCATTCTTTAGTAACTTCAGGAAGTATTCTAAGGCTTATCCATCTAGATGCCTTGGAAACAATAACAACAAATAGATGTCTCTATAGGCCACTAGTTGGCAAGCAATAAATAATTCTGTTAGATGGGATTTGGTGTCACCTTTCCCCTTGTATTTTTCAAAATTTGGTGGCTCATACCCTAGAGGAAATGGTATATTCAAGTACTCCATGTTGAAAGGGTAAGAACACACATCGTCTTACTTGAACCTTTTTGGTCTATTTCCTAGCTTGGATGACAACAATTGCATCCTTCATTTATTGTAGATCTTTTTCAAGGAAACTTATGGAAATATTGGCCTAAGGAGATGGTTGAGTGGTCATAAGTGGATTACTTTGACTGAGGTATGATGCAGAGATTTGCTATGAAATGTTAGATAGGTTAGGAAAAGGACCAAGAATACACATGTACAGATTAGGGTATACTTATTGAAATTGTACCTATGATTGTGTGATATTCTAGTTGGGATTAGGTGTGCATGCCTAATTTTGGGAATATTGAGGTTGATATGGTGGTATATGGTCATACTATGCCTATTGAGATTGAATAGGGACCTAATGTCAACTAGTCATACCTAGCTGATTAAGAAGGATTTGTGAACCAAGACCCTATCATTGAACTTGTCGTATATTTGGCATGAAAGGTAATTGTTGCCTAGTAGGTACTTGAGGAACATTGAAATATCTTTAAAATGAAAATACCTATTGGAAAGTAGATGCATGTTGGATATTTGACATCTATTGCTAACTAATATTTTTACATTATTGGTTAGACATCACTTGGTTTTGGATCAACATGTTAGTCTATGATGAAAGAGGTATGTTCATTGCTACCTGGCGAGGTGGAACATTAGTTGCCCTTGTTGAGGTGGCAATATGTTTTGCCTCTATTTCATTGGTTGATTGGATGGTGTTTGTTGTTGTGGAATATTACTCATCATCTATTGGGGAGTAAGATTCATCACATTCTATTGTGGCACAGTATTGGTCATTGACTAACTATTTAATCCTTATTATTGGGTGCTAGAAGAAGTAGCTAGTTCAAGATTAGAGATAGTTGGTTGAGGTTGGGATGTAGAAAATCCTACTTCCTGAGTCTGTGAACCACTAATGGTGTTAGTTAAAGGCACATTTTTTATTGACTATGTGTTTGTATACTAACACTACTTTGACTTGGATTGGATGTTACTTGTGTATTATTCACTATGTTTTCCTCACTATTATGCATAGAAGTAGAAGACACTTCTTCAATATTTTGGGTATTGAACATGTTTTCAACTGAAGTGTTTTGCATAAATAGATCTAAACCCTGATTTTATTGACCAGTCAATTCCATTAAAACTCTTGTTGAAGGAGCTAATTCAATAAGAGGTTTGTTTGACATGGTCATATGATTAAATTTATGTACTAGATATCAATATTTTTGGTATGTTGTCTACATTTGAACTAAGTGGTCTTATATAAGTCCTCTCTACATGAAAAGCATATGTGTATCTTGATATGGTATTTGTACTATGAAATTAGGGTTGCTAGAATGGGCTTGATTATTGTTTTGATAAGACATGTTACAAGGCCCTCTTGATAGGTTTTGCAAATTATCTTGCCCTACTTCATAGTTTGATGGCATTGTACCATTATAAGGTTGTTGTTGAATGTATTCTACAATTGAGAGTACACTAGCCAAATATTGATTGGTCTATTTTTGGTCTTACTTTGTGTAAGGATGCATGCTAATAAAATAGTTAGTTAAATGATCTTGACTCTATTCCCCTAATTGAGTGTTGTATGGTGGATAAGAATCCATCTCCAAAACAACCTCATCTCCATAAGGGTTTTGAATAAAGTCCTCATGTGTACTAACATTCCCATATCCTGTATTATGCATAGTTCCACCATGTGTGTAGTGAGCCATGGTTAAATAAAATGGTAAATGTTTCAAAACAAGATGGGATTAGAGTTATGTAAACTTTGAAAAACCATTTTTGAAAAGACAAAGGGTTCAAACATGATCTAGCTTAGTCAAGGGTGGAGCTGAATCTCCAGAAAGTTTGATGCAAAGATTTAATAAAAATAGTAGAACATCAATATGTCTAATGGTAAATGTTTTAAAACAACAAGGTCATGTAAAATGATCTAAAAACAAGATGCTGAAGTCTAAGGTTCAAGTGTGTTCCAAATAGGTCTAAACTAGAAAAGGGAAAAGATGCTAGGTCTTTTGTCAAAATGTGGAGTCAAAATCTAGGCTCAAACAGGATATGCTAGGGCTTTTGGCCAAACAACATCAAAAATTAAGATTTAAAAAGGATGATGATAATGATTAATCTAAAAAACTTGGAATACTTTGGCAAAGATGAGGCACATGATTCTAGACATAAATGTGATCTGATTGATGAAAAACACTAAATAAAAGGCACTTCGAAGAGGGATTCACTCTCTTAAATAAAAGTATAAATAATAAAGTTTTCAAATTTGAGTGATGAATTAACCCAAGTTAAATAACCCAAAAGCAAAAGATCTGTGTATCAACCCCATGAATTGAGGCCTAAACAAAAAGCAATCAATATTTGAATCTGAACTTGTAAAAGTTAATCAAAAACTCAACTTAAAATAAACTATGGATTTGATGACAACAAATTAGATGAATTCGAAAAGAATGACTGGGCTTAGATAAAGATCCAACAAGGCTCAAATGATTGGTTGAAAACAATGATAGTTGGGACACAAGATGAGACAAGACAAGTCTTTTAAAACAATTTGGGTAGTGTAACAACATTAACACTCTCAAAAGATGTGACAATGATTGGTTGTTTCAAAGAATTCAAAAGTACAAGATTTTAAATGATTTTGATAGCATAATCATACCCACCTCAATAAAGTTCTACTCACAATGTTTTGACATAAATATTTGCTAAGTTTAAATCAAGGTGTCAAATAGATGGCATAATGCTTCCTCAAACAATGGAGTGATATTAGACATAAGATTCATTCATGGCATGGTTTATATAACATGTTTTAGTTCTAACACACTAAATAATAAATGACCAAAATACAATTAATTATAATCATCCTAAATCTTATCAGGGTGTGGAAAAGTGGGGTTGACTAAAACTAGTTTATTTTTTATTGTCTAGATTGATCCTATGTGTACTAACTTTCACGTATGCACACAAGAAAAGTAACACATCAATTGAGTCTACATCGATTAGCTTGTTGTGAAAAGATCTTGTTTTTTACAACCACTACATCTATCGCTTGCTCAGTGTAGTGTGATATCCATATCAATCATACATTCTAGGCTTAGCCTGCACTAACAGAGATGGTTTAACCTCTCAAACTATTGTCCCAGTGAGAGGATCTAAATTTATATAACCCCACCTTCCCCCATATGAAGAGGGGTTGAATATGATTTCAAGAGATGAAACCCCAGGTAAAAGCTTCCCTAAAGAACTTATGGGAGGTGATGAAATCTCCCTCACAAGCCAAGATGTGTGGAAATAAATGACAAGTAAAAAGATTTTCTGATCATTTTCAGATCACCCAATACTATATGAGTTTGAGATCTTAGATTATGTTATTTCTACAACTTTGGATTAAGGCAAAATTATAATAAAATTGGTGCTTTTGATCCCATAATTTCCCTATAGGGGATGGCTGGATAGCATAAACGCATATATTCCTTTTTCCTAAAAGAACAATCAGCAAACAATGTTACAAATAATTGAAGTAAGGTTGATTTGTTGCATCAAATTAAATTATTTGATTAGGTTTGTTACTAACCCCTTAGCTTACTACAAAAATGGAAAGGATTTGCACACAACCAAATAAAGTAAAAGTAACTAAGTTCATTTTAAGCCCAAAGATTGAAATGTGCAAGATCTATCCTATGTTCATGTTTATATCCTATGTTCATGATTAAACACCAATTTGAAAATATTTCAAAGATTTAAACATCTGTTTTACGCACTAATTTTGAAGTGTTGGTAATATTTAACCCGCTAAATTCATTTTAGGTGCCAAATACCAAATGTGGAAAAACTTAGCATGTTCGTTTTAGAATAAATTTGAAGTGTGCATGATCTTAACTAAGTTTTTTTTTAAACCCCAAATTTGAAGTGTTTAACTAATCAAAAACATACAAAATGGTTTTCAATCAACCTTTGAACCTGCAAAAAAACAACATTATAATGGCCTTCTTAGAAGCTATTATGTGCTTGGGCAAAAGAACTTGAGATTTGAGCTCTTGGGTTTTCAATTAAATCTGCCATAGTAATTGTTAGTGGTCAAGGTGAATGTCAGTAGTTTGAGGGTAACAGTGAGTGATCATTTCATGGATAATCATTGACAATTGAGCAGAATCATCATCGGTCAATAAATATCATTCGATGATCACTTGTCAACCTGAAGGTAAAACCATAAAAGCAAACTTGTTATGTTAGGGGTTAGTTAGCAAACAAAACCCAAAACTCTACAAGGTATATTCAAGTCAATGGATTTAGATGCTCTTGACAAATATAAATCAATGATTAAAATGATAAGAACAATCAAAACACAGTCTTTAAACATGTTAAATCCCATATAACCAAACCATCAGTGATCATAAAGGATCATTGGCAATCAGGAGAATGATTGGTGGTTTAGAGCCTAGAAGTGTTGGTAGTTCCTCTTGATCGTCATCGGTCTTTGTGTAAACCTGAGAAATAAGACAAATCCAAATCCAACCAAAAAAAGTTTAGAAAATCAATTTGTGAGAGCTTCAAGCATTCAATCTTCAATTTAAGACTTGCATGATGTTCTCCTTGCTAAGGGGGATGCATTGGGTCCCACTGGACATGCCATTTATGATCAAGGAATCCAAGAAGGGTGGTTAGGTCATATGTTAGTTTAAAATGAAATCAACTCAAAATGACCCAAAATGAAATTGTTACTTGTTGCATCACTACTTCCCTCTCGCCTCTAGGACACTTGTATGCACTCATTGCAATGCCTTCCATTAGAATCTGGTCTATTTTAATCTTTAACCCCAGAGCAAAATCATATGAATTCAATCTACAAATCAATCACAAAGAAATGAATTTACACAAATGATTATCACACAACCCCTACCCCTATTTATATTCAAGCCCATAATTCAAATATTTTCTATTCCAAACCATTGTTTTGTTTTTCACAATCATCTTTATCAAAAATTTCATGCCAACAATGGATCAAAGTCCTCTATATCTTTATAATTGCTTGCAAATATCACTCTCATGAACTTTTATCTACATCAAATATATATATATATATATATATATATATATATATATTTCTTGTTCTATTGCTTGCACTTACTATCATCAAGATATAACATTCCCACATCCACTCATGTGACCCCTGAATTCTAAGAACCATCCAAGTGTGTGGTCTCCAAACAAGAAATATTATTTTCTAATCTATTCTCTAATTTTTAACAACTAGGGGCAAATCATTTTATACATATTTTAATCTTGCAAGTATTGTATCAATTTTAGTGCTTTGATTTATTAATGATATTAATTATAACCACCTCATCATTTTCCCTTCAAACATTTAGAATGTTCATTCACTTTTCCACAAAGACATTTAGGGAACATCATCACATTCATTTTCAATCACATTGTGCAATTTTTTTCTCCACAATCATTAATGCTCTACTTTGCTTACTATTCTTCAAAATGATATTATTTCGCAACACCATTTCAAAGAAAGACAAATGTAGACATCTAAATTTCATAATTTAAGTGTCAAAATTCACGTTGACATACTGACTTGTCACCATCCCCAATTTGAACTCAAATTAACATTGCTTCCCTCTAAAATTTAAATAATAGATTATTCTTAATTAATTAATTAATTATATTCATACATACCTATTTTTCTCTATAATTAATTAAAAAATTATATTTTCTACATTACACAGACATCCTCTACGTTTGTCTCAACCATGTGTTGACTCATCCAACTACTCCATCAACATTCTCAATTACCTTGTGAATCATCTTAGAATATTTCAACTTCTAAGTTGACTCAACCAACTAACTTGACCCATTATTGTTGATTCAATCAACAAACTCTTTTTTTTTCTCAACCCATTGAATTAGTTATCATCCTCATGGATGAGGACTAATTCCTCACCATTGATTATTTGAATAATTCAACAATTTCAAATATTATCCAATCATTTATCTCATCTCTTGTAAGCCTATAAATTGATGTGCAATCCATTACTTTCAATCATTCATATTCAAGCTAATAAAATGCTATTGAATTGTCAAGCGAATCCAAGTAAATCACATCTATCAAAATCATTTTGATGATGCTCAATTCTCTTTGCATTGAAAAAGAGTTGAACATCCACATTAACATCTAAGAACAAATCTACTGTTAATCACACAATGAAAAAGGTGATGAAAATACATCTCATTTTATAAGTTTTCTTTTAGTTTTTCTTTTATTGTTATTACTTTATTGTTTGTGATTTCTTTGTTGGATTGTATTCTTGATTTTATGTTTATAAATAAATATATTTTTTATTAAAATATAAATATTTCAATATTATTGGTTGCACAAATAAATCAATTGGTTAGACTAATAAATAGACCTTTTTCAAATTAATTAAAAAACTGAAAAAAAAAAATCCATTCTACTAAACTCAAAAAAAATAGCACTGCAACTCTAAAGATTTTAGTGCAGTCAATGGTGCTTTATAATATATAGATAAGGGCGAACAAAATTTTAACGGAGGGATAAGTTTGGTTGGGTCCATTTTCATATTGAATAAATATTTCTTAATTTTTTATATTAAATTGAGATTAAATAAAGTATAAATATAAATTTATATTATAATATTAAAATTTGTTGTTTGATAAAATATTTATAATTTTTTTTCATGTTGGAGTCTCTTTTATTATTGGTAGTTGATTTTTCAGATGACACTACTTCTTACAGAATTAGAAAGTTCCTCTAAATTAAAAAACCGGTTATATATATATATATATATATATATATATATATATATATATATATATATTAATTTATTTTAATTTCATTTTAAATAAAATTTTAAATTTGTTTAATATAGAGTATGACATTTGTTTATTTGTAACATTTAAATTTCAAGTTCAATTTATTTATTATTTTTTAAATTTTCATGTTACTGTTACATATATTTATTATTAACTGAAGTCTAAATATTTCAAACTTGAACCTGTAAAATTAATAATAAAAATATTGAAAAATATCTATTCTATCAACTTTTTAAAATGATATTACAAACATTAAAATTTAAACTGGATTTGAAGAAAATGAATCATATCACTATTAAATTAATGTAATTACAGATACATCTCTGTCATTCAAATTCAGTTTAGAATAGACCTTGCAAAATATGGGAGATATTCAGATAAAGTAAAGAGAAACGACCATCTGTATGTGTCAGTCAATGGTGCTTTACTCTATATATAAATATAGATATAGATATAAAAGGTCAACAAATATTTAATGAAATTGGCAGGAGGCATTATCAAATTTCAAACTGGCAAGCCCCACTCTCATTACATAGCCTGACAATTGACCCCATAATGTTTGTGAAAGGGAAAGAGAGGATCAAGATTTTATTCATGGTTTATTTTTATTTTTATAATTGCATGTGGATCTTAAGGGTGTTTAAATGTAGTGTGGGTCAGAAGTAGGCCACCTGCAACTAGGAAAGTTTTGTTTGTTTGTTAAGACTGACACATTACATGACTTTACGACAGGTAATGTGTTTCTTTTTCAAAATGATTAGATCGGCCATTGGTATGATTCCATACTTATGGTAAAGCTATGAAAATTCACCATCAGCTGTTGTTTCTCCATGTATTGAGATTCATTGATGCATTTGGCTAAATATGATGGAGACTATTAATAAATGATTCTTGTCAGCTTCTGCTTTGGTGATGGCTCAAAATAATGGTTTGATTTAAGTGGAAAAAACAAAGAATAGCAGAGCAGCTGATTCAAAGATTATCATGCAGAACTAGCACATGTGCATTTGACCAGGGATTTGCTTTATTGTGTGTTTTATTTTTTATTATTCAAAAAATTGAATTACATTCGTTTAGAATTCAAATTCAATCTCTTTATTTATATATAGAATGAATAACAACTAATTTGAATGCTTAAAATCTGATATATAACTTTTCTTGTGTTTTATGGTTTGTTATGTTCTATTTGTTGTTAGACCTATATTCTATAAATATTTCATTTGTAAGGAATGTTGTTCTAAAAAGATTAAAAAGGATTAGTATTTATAATTTTATTTTTATTAATAAAATTTATTATAATTAAATAAAATTTATGTATAATTTTATTAAATTTTATATAAATAATTTAATTTTTTAAATATAAAATATTAGCTAAAAATTTATATAATTTAAAATTATTTATCTATATTTTAAATGCCTTCTCTATATTCTATATATAATAAAATATTAATCTAATCTCAGATCAACAGTTATATCTATCTATATAAATCAACGGTCATATTTATTTATATAATCCACTGGGCTATTTATTAATAAATGGTGACAACCCCTTACAAACTTGTTCAATCAACTACAGGGCCTATGTATCTATATGGACTCACCAACCCAATTGTAAGGAAGCTTCGAATAACTTGATACTGAACTAGATCTTTTAAAATGGTTTCCATTCTATCCTAGAAACTCTACCAACTCCCTATTGAAATTTTCAAACAATACATGCCATGAAAATTGGATTTAATGTTTTTTCAACAACTACCATGTTGTTAAAACGGCTATCATGAACAACATATTTCTCCTCTTGTTTTTATCAGTGTTCACATTATGGTGCAATATGTACATAAGTTTTTTTAAAGGATAAAAATCATTACCATTATTTATTGCTAAGGCATATTAATAATTAATATTTTTGAGATTTAGTGTTAAATAAGTAAGGGATATTTTTTATATTAAATTTATTATAAATTAATAGATAAGGTGAAAAATCTTGCTATCATTTATACCAATTAAACGAGAAACCTTTTCATGTGTCTATAATTTTTCTTTTAAACATTTATTTAAGTTTATAGTTATATGATAAGATTATTAAAATCCTAAATTATCTCTAAGCCACTTGGTAAGCACCTTAACATGAAGAAGAATATAGAAACCTGTGACAAATGTCACTTGGTAAGCCCTTGAACATAAAGAAGAATATAGAAACCCTAAGATAAATGTTATTAAGAGGAAGAAGAAAAAAATAAGAAATAAAAAGTAGAAACACACTGATAATCTAGTTAGAGGTTAGAGAAAGTATACCCCAATTTAGGAATGGGAAGAGAATATGAAAGAAGTATAATAGTGAAAGAACTAGTATTAAAAATAGATACAAAAGGAAATCACGGTTCAGGTGGCCTCTCATTCTTAGATTGTTATAAATAAAAGTATAATATGAAATAATTATGTAATGAAATAATTAGAATGCTTTTATATCATCAAATTTCATAATTTATATGTAATATGTGTGTTTAAATATTAAAATTAGTGAAATATAAACAGATATTTATAGATTATATATTTTGATAAAATAATTTTACACATAATAATATTAAAAATATATATATATTTTTTTTGGAATTTCTATTTAAGTGAATAGTGAGTTTGGTAAAATGATTATCTTTCAATTCTTAATATTAAAATTATTATATACCTACAAATTCCTTGAAATCCTTATAACAAGAAAAAATAACTCCATCGGTTTCTTTTGGAAAATAAGTGTTTGTGGAAGTGCACAACTTTGAAAAATGGCTCATGGCCTATGGTATGATCTGTGGGTTCAACAACTTCTAACCAAATCCCCTCAACTTGTGTGCTTGGATCACAGATCAATGGCTACCCCTTTTAAAAGGTAAAGTGAAAAGTTATCCATGTGCTAAAGGTTTTTTTATTGTTGCCTTTTATCTCTTAAAGGACAAGAATAAGGTATTCCAGAATTAATTGTGGTCTTAGGATTCACACCTTCTATGGATGAAACCATGGTATCTGACATTTAGCCCCATCACGAAATCTTTCAACACTAGACAGATTTGGGTTTGGATGTCGCATCTTCAAATTATGTTTTGGGTTGATTAGTGTTATATGGCAATAGATAATACCTTGGGTGAGTACTCATTAATGATTGATTTATAGAGTCATTTTTCCATACCACTTATCTTTGAATACTTTTAAGCATAGATACTTCTAAATACCTTTCCATTAAAATGGAACCAAAAGTAAACGATCACTCTTGGCTTCAATCTCCTGACTACGAGAGTTTACCCTTTTAATGATGTAGGTGTTTTGAAACAAGGCATTTGGCTATGGCATGTTGAAGTTCCAAATAGAAGTTGAAAAATTCATGGTGAAAGGATGCCATTCCTGATCTTTTTACAGTGAATGGAGGTACTCATGATTATCCAAATACTTCTTCAAGAGAAACTTTGATTTCATCTCTAAATGTGCCAAGTGAGGCTCCCACGGATCTATAGACTAAAAATACTATAGAGAGAAGCTTGAGTAGTCTAGAACCATGGCAAAATCAAAAGTTATTATCTCCAAAGGTAAAATAACTCATATCAACAAGACACATTCTGCTTTTACGAATATGGATTTTACCTTGGAAAGAAAATTTGAGGGGTTAGAAGTATTAGAGGAGTTAAGGCTTGATTGGAGAAAGACAGTGCTTGTTTCAAATGCTTATTTCCAGCCATTACTGAGCTAGAAATAGATTTCTTTTTTTCCAGAAGATTGTGAAGATAAGGAGAATTGGATTGTAGTGGGGAAGAAGAACAAAGAACATCACAAAAAGATACTTGTACCATCTATCATGACTCTCTAGTCCTAAAAATGGGATGGTGGGGGAGTGTGCTAGTCCTTTTATGGTTTCAATCCAGTGCAATTGTGGTTGGTTTCAAATCTATATGCTGACTATTCTTGGATTGTTAGTATAAGGAAGAAGTTGGTTCATGGATTGTTAATGTACAGTTTTATTGGATGGTTTGTTACCAATTGGTTGATTATTCCTAAATGATTGGCTGATGGAAAGTTAACGGTTGATATGAAGTTTAACAATTTGTTTGTTGACTACTCATTTTGATCCTAGTTTACTATAGACAAAAGTGTTTCGTGTAAACTTTATTATTATATTTTTTTCTCCATTATAAAAAATCATAAAACCTTTCAAAACCTTTACTTTTATCTTATCTAAAAAATAATAATTATATATCTGATATTAATGAATACTAAAGTGTCTCAAAAAAATTAAAATGTTTACTTTTCAATCTAAAAATGTAAATATTCTTAATTTTGATTATTTTACAATTTATGAAAGTCTTATAAACATTTCTATATAAATATGTTAGAAATGTCTAGTGCATACATACATAATTTAGTATTTTGGTACAAAGTTATATTTATACATGTGTTATTATGAATCCACTAGAATATTTTTTTTAAACTTTTCTAAAATTATGTTTGTTTGATTGTTTGACTCCTTTGTTTAAGTCCTTTCCATTGGTTGTTAAGACATTAATTTAAGAAGATTTTTTAAATGTCGTGATATTAAAGTAAATTTTAGTGGATATTATTTGTTAATTCATGAATATTTTAGTTTTATAAATTAACATTTGGTTATTTGTAGAGAATGGTGAATAACGTGGATTCACTTAAAATATTTGGGTATAAATTTTTTTTATAAGTCTATTCATCTATTATTTAAAATAAATTGCATACATATATAAATATAGTTTGCCACTTCATCAAAATTCAATATAAGTTTATTCGCCATTATATGTAAACAAACATTCATCTATATACTCATAATGACAACTTTTATTAGTAAAAAAGGGATGAAAAAAGTTTTAGGTGATGGTGTTAAATGACAGCATGTTGTCAAATGACACCAAAGTTGTTGAATAACAAAAATGCTATCAAATGACAATAATACTACCGAATGACAACAATGTTGTCTCTTGATGGTAATGTTATCGAACACTGACAATATTGTCAAATGATAGCAATGCTATCATTTAATAGTAATGATGTCAAATAATAATGTTGTTGTCGATTGACAACATTGCTATCATTTGTAAATATTATTGTTGTTTGGTAACATTGTTATGAACCGACAACATTGCTACTATTCGACAACATAAGTGTCAAACGATAGCATTGTTATCATTCAAAAATATTGTTATCAAACAACAGTATTGATATCATTAGATAGTATTGCTATTGTTAGACAATATTACTATCATATGACAGCATACCTACCAATCGGTAGCATTGTTGTCATTAACCATCAATCCTATCATTTGGTGGGGTAGAGGTATGATCCATAAAAAAACAAGGCACAGTTCATCTGTAGGTTTTCTATACAATCAGATACCCATCTACCTTATGTATCCCATTATGTTTTGTTTGTCTATTTACCTTCTCATTTAACACTGTTTATTAACTTTTGCTAGACTTTCAAAACACATACTTAGAGATTCATCCAAAAAAATCCAAATTAATTTCTATATAAACCACTAAAATTTACCCTTCTTAATATGAGAAAAAATTTTAATTTTCTTAATCTCTTGAATTGTATATATGTATATAATATTTAAGTTCATAATCTACTCAAAAATATAAATATATAGTTAAACTCATCGAATCTGTTAAACTTTATTCAATAAAGAAAAAATAATAATTATAATTATAATTACGAAATTGGAACTCGTGTAAAAAACTAACTCCAAATATATAAAACAAACTTCACAGTGAAGTTCAGAAACAAATTTCAATCTAACCCAATGCCATGTTAATCAGTTGTATTGGTGGTGGATAATTTTTGTACTGACAAAGTTTTTTAAACATTTTTAATTTAAAGAGCTGTGTTTGGAAAGAAGATGGCCTTCAACGGAATTATTTAGCTGAAAATGGCATGTAAGATATCTTTACAAAGAAAATTATGCCAATTTTTCAGAATGAATTTAACTTGTATATTGACATCCATAATAGCAACAAATTCAAAATTCTGAGGGAAACCTGATATCATTTAACATCATGACAATTTTATGTTGTTCTATTAATTCATATTCTAATTATTCTTTGAATTGTCGTTTAAATTTATAATTTGTTTTTTATATTATAATTTAAATAAAACTGAAATGTCAATATAAATCTAAAAATAAAAATCTAGTCTAAATGTTAGATAAATATATTTATGTCATTTAAATTTAGTAAGGAATAGACCTGGAAGGATATGGGAGATACTCAGATAAAGTAAAGGGAAAGGGCCATCTGTATCTGTCAGTCAATGGTGCTTTATAATATACAGAAGGTTCAACAAATATTTAAAGAAATTGGCAGGAGGCATTATCAAATTTCTAACTGACAAGCCCCACTCTCAATACAAAACCTGACAATTTACCCTATAATGTTTGTGAAAGGGAAAGGAAAAAGGAAGGAACAAGATTTTCTTCATGGCTTTTTTTAAAGAGGGCCAAGCTTCGTTTGGGTCCATTTTTATTTGTATATATGCATGTGGATCTCAAGAGTGTTTGAATGTAGTGTGGGGTAAAAGTAGGCAACCTGCAACTAGAAAAGTTTTGTTTGTTTGTTAAAACTGACACGTTAAATGGCTTTACTATATACCCAAACAGACAGGTAACATGTTTTATATATATATATATATATATATATATATATACATATAATAGAGGGGCCATTGTTATGATTCCATACTTAAGGTAAAGCTATTAAAATTTATCACCAGCTGCCATTTCTCCTTTCATGCGTTTGGCTAAATATGATGGAGACTATTAATAAAGGATTCCTGTCAGCTTCTACTTTGGTAATGGCACAATATAAGGGTTTGATTTTAGTGGGGAAAAAAAGAATAGCAGAGCAGTTGATTCAAAGATTATCATGCAGAACTAGCACGTGTGCATTTGACCAGGAATTTGCTTTATTGTGTGTTTTGTTTATTGTGTGTTTTGTTCTTTATTATCCAGAAAAATGAATTAGAATCGTTTAGAACTCAAGTTCAATCTTCTTTTTCTTTTTTTTTTTTTAAAAGAAGTATACTTTAATAGATAAAATAACAATTAAATTGAATTCTTAAAATCTGAGATATAGTTTTTTCTTGTGTTTTATGATTAGTTGTGTTGTATTTGTTTTGTTTTGTGGAATATATCTTAGGAAATATGTTATATTTGGATGAGACCTAAGGAGGTAGGGGGTATCTCTTCCATCCAAATTATTTAGAACTTGCACCTGCCTGCCCTCTTCAATATGTTCAAAGAATATTAACAACACTGAGCATGCTTAGTCATAATAAAATTAGTTACCAAATTATATATGTAGCGACCAAGAACAGTAACAAGACTGATAACTTAAGGTTCATGCATAAAACCATAGTCAAAAGGTAAAAACCAACAAGCTTCCTAACAAGACCAAAAGTGGAAGCAAGCCCCACCACCGCAAAGAGAAAAGGAGAGAAAGTAACAACCAGCTAAAAAAAACTGAACAATGATAGCATTCTCTAAGAGCCAGAGAAATAAAGACTAATTGAGACTTGAGTGACTAGTATTGTGATTGTCCAGTGCAATCATTCGTAAAACCTCATCTCTCAGTCTAGACTGCCACCATAAAGGAGGAAGACCATATCCCTTCACATCAAATTGATCAAGATCCTAGTTAGTAAGTGCATCAACTACTTAATTGTTCTTCCTAAGAGTATGCAAATATATAACACTATCAAAATTTTGTTGAAGACATTGAATTTTGTGGAAGATTCTTCAAATTCTCCAATCCTTGGAAGTATTAAGGCCAGGTTCTGAAATAAATTGGGCCCAAAACTTAGAACCAACCCACTTTCTAAGATGTTATAAGATCCTCTACAATATCCTATCCCTCAGCTAAATTATTAGTAGAAACACCAATTCTAGTTGAGAAAAATAAAGAAATGGAATAATTAAAATTCCAACCAATACCTCTAATGCTAGCATAACCAAGATTCCCTCTTGAAGCATGATCCATATGAATTCGACTAAAAATATGAATGGGATTAAAGGAATGATTATGATGAGAGAGATCAGCTTGGGGGTGGGGAGGAGAGGAAACATTGTGTAGCTCCTAAATAATAACCGTCCATCATTTGGAGGGAACCCCAAGGTGTTTCAATGTGTGTATCACCAATTATTTAATATTGTCAAAGTTTTGATGCCAAATCCAACCACTATCAGTAATTTCATGCTTGAAGATCCTATCATTTCATTTCTTCCAAGTGTTTCACAATAATACACTAACTCCAATCCATAAAATCTGATTTAAGAAAACATCAAACTAAAAAAATTTGTGCACCTGAAGTGGTTGAATTAGAGATGGAAAAAATGTTCAAGGAATAATGATGAAGGGACACATGAAGAATAAATGAGACATAGTTTCGTCATGATTCTGTCACAACTCACATCTAACAGGACCATTGAAGCCTATTTTCATAAGTTAATCTCTTGAAAAAACTCTTCCATGAAGGAGTAACCAAAGTAAAAACTTCACTTTAGGCCAAAGATTATGATTCCAACATTGTTTAAAGATCATATTGAGAGACTGTTCAGAAGGAAGACAAAGTGAGTGATATCCATTAGCCACAATATAATCTCCATTACGGTTACTTACCCAAGATAATATGTCAACATCATCAGGTCAAAAAATATCTCTATGCTTTAAAATATGAAGCAAATAGTTTTTATTATTTATCAGAACCTGAATCAACCAAGCTTCAATGGGAATCCATTCCATGTTAATCACCCACTTTTTCTAGACCTTCTAAAATAATTCAAAACTGTAATCCAATTAGCTTGATGAAGTTGTTCCTTAATCTCATGGAAATGGGGATATTGTTTAACTAAATGGGGATACCCATCCCAAGAATTGGTTGAGAAGTGGGATTTTGTGCCATTATTAATGATATAAAACAACTTTTTCTTGATCATAGCCTCACCAACTGTGAGGATAGGTAAAATAGGATAGCCTCTATAGGGGAGATAAAACTAGACAATTTAAGCTGGAACTTTTTTACCTGCATATTTGGCCCTCAACGTTTGTGCCCAACGTTGAGAAGGAAACTGAAAAAGGCACCAATAAATATTTTTCATTAAATCTTGACCATTTAGATAGATTGAGTGGAAACCTAAACCATCGTCATGCTTATGGAGGCAAAGCTTAGTCTATTTCACCAAAGACCATTTTTTATGCACTGAGGCACTTCCCATAAACATTATGGAAAATTTGATCAATTTTTTTATATATGGCATTAGGGATATGAAAAATCAAATAAAAATTTATAGGGATAGCTTGTATAACTCTTTTAATCAAGATAATGTTGCCTTCCATAGATATCCATTTATGAGTCCACCTAAAAATTTTGGATCTCAACCTATCAACCAACCAACTCTAATCATACAAATTTCTCTCCTTAAGGAGAATGCCTAGGTAGGTCATAGGCAATGAAGATCTTCCAAAATGAAGCTTATCCAAAATCATAGCTTCTTGTCTTAGAGACGTATGAAAAAAGAAAAAAATGATTTCTCTTCACTAATGAGTTGCCCGGTTGCAACACTGAAGAGGTGTAGCTTCTTATTAAAATTTGAAGTTTCATGAATCGAAACCATTCCCATCAAATAAGAATCATCCATAAACTACAAATGCATTAGTAGGATAAGACCATGTGCAAGATTAATACCTTCAATACTTCTATCTTCTCTTCCTCTAATAATAATTATACTCAACTCTCCACAAGAATGATAAACAAACAAGGATAAAGAGGGTCTCCTTATCAAATGCCTCTAGAAGCCCCAAACAACATAGTAGGCATACCATTAACTAGGACTGACAAAGAGACTAAAGAGATGCATCCTATCACCTAATTGATCCACTCCTTTGAGAATCCAAAACTCTAAAACATTCTTAAGAGAAAATCCCAGTCAACCTTGTCATATGCTTTAGAAAGATCTAATCTAATAAACATAGACAAATATTTTTGGAGTTGCATGGAATGAATAGCTTCTTGAGCTAACACAATCTCATCAAGGATTTGTCTACCCTCTACATATCCTCCTTACTCATGGGAAATAATTTTTTGGAGTGGTTTAAATCTATTGGCTATGATTGTTTAAATGATTTTGTATAGGACATTGCAAAGAGCAATGGGATGAAAACTAAAGATATCCCTTACATCATGTGCCTTAAGAACCAAGGCAATAGATGTCTTCGAATTCTTGATAAACTTCCACTACATTGATAAGAATGACTTTGGCTAACCAAGCTTCTTCCAATACCTCTAGTAGGTCCTTGTGAATGATGTCTCAGAATTCTTGATAAAATTCACTAGGATACCCATCTAGCCTAGAGGATTTTACTTTACTCATACTAAAGACAACACTTTTTAATTCCTCTAGAGAAATTTTATTCATAAGCAATATGTTATCCTGTTTTGAAATAATATTAGGAATCTCTTGAAGAATCTACTCTTGGGCATTCAAATCCAAATGAACAATAAAAAAGAGTTGAGCAAAGAAATTGAGAGCTATGCTTGATATACTTTGTGAAGAGAGTTTATAATTTATATCATTTGGTTCCAAAGAAGAAATATAGTTAAAATATATCCTCATAAGCATGAATTTGTGAAAAAATGTAGTGTTTTTGTCTCCCTCCTAAAGCCACGTAATATTGGATTCTTGTTTCCTCATGATTTACTCTCTTAAAATTCCATTCCTTCATTTGATTAATCAAATCTAGTTCCTTTTATTTGAAATCTTCAGTTATGTTGTCCAAATGAATAGTTTCAATGAATTTTTTTATTGTATCAAAAATCTGTTGCTTTTTAAATTTGTTATGCCCAAATACATTCCAATTCCACTTTGTAAGTTTTGATTTGAAAAATCTGATTTTTTACACAAATGTATACATTTTAGTGTCATGATGAGGCTTACCCATCTTCCACCAAGCCTGAATTTTATTCCAAAGCTCATCATCCCAAAGCCACAATAGTTGGAAATGAAAATGATATTTTGGATGCTAAGAATTCCTTATCTCTAGCACAACTAGCCAATGATCTGATCCAACATTGTTGAGAATGGTAGACTTGGTGACTTTCCTAGAGATAAGAAACTCGTCCTTCAATAAAAATATATCCAATCTTTATGCAATATAATAATTACTTGCTATTTGATTTGACCATGTTAGGAACCCATTGTTTGGCTTAATGTCAATGAGATTAAGAGTAGAAATATTTTCCTTTATAAGGCTTGAGTTAGCATAAAGCTTCCTATTTCCCCCAACCTTTTCATCTAAATAAATGATAGGATTGAAATCCCATCTAATTATGACCCAAGCTCCAAGAAAGAGATGAATTATGTAGTCGAGATTATTCCATTTTTTTCTTTTCCTCTAAATTCGTGGAGAGGTAAGTGTTGATAAACAACACTTGCTTATTAGAGTGTCTGGATTGAGTAAGGATAAATATTATTCCCTACATAGCCACAAAGTCAATCATCACAATTTCCTTGGGATTTCACAAATAATCAACACCCCTTAAATCTCCCTGATTGTCATTAGACAAAATATTAGTAGTTGGCTAGATCTTCTTAGCCAAAGTATTAATTCCATAACTATAGACTTTGGTTTCCTATAAAAAAATAATATGAGGACTATGAGCTTTTATCATTCTAATTATTTTGATTGCATTTAGAGGGGCTAATTTTAAGACCACTAATGTTTCATGACATGCATTTCCTATTTAAAAATGGTTGAATAACTTGCATTTCTCTTTTCTTTCCCAAAAAAGACTAATTTTTTTCCCTCTAAAGTTGGCTAGCTTTAGATTTCCTTCCAACTTTTTGATTAGTATCCATATCATCTTCTTATTTTAGGCTTTAATATTCCACTTGGATCCATTAAGGAAGGGGTATTCAAGGATGGTGAGTAGGGGACTAACTCCTTGAGGGGGGATCATTCAAAAGATAATTCAACTTTATAATTATTTTTTAGAACTGTCAAATTTATGTTTTTCAACCTCCTAGGTATCTTTCTAAGAAGAAGTGATGAGATTTTGCATTGTTAGAAAGTAGAATTGCCAGCATATTATTTCCCCAAGTCAAGAGGGTCAAGAGGAGGTTCTTCAATTACAATAGTTTCCATAAACAACCGGTCATCTTCTTCCAAAGGGTCATCAATAGTTGTGGAGGAAAATTGATTTTCAAAATGGGAAGGCCCATATTTGGAGCTCTTGGGTTTAGCAATATGCTTCATTTTAGGTTCCTAAAAAAAATTCCTTATTAGGGTAAACCTTAGAGCTTTCAGGAAAAAAAAAATTCAATCCTCAACTAAATCACCATACTCATGGAAAATTCTATAGCTGAAAAAAATGTTGTCATAATCAAATTCTTGCTCACATATCCCTTCCCTAAATTGCAATGTAATATTTTTAAGAAGGGGGTTGTTAAAATTTATAAGAACATGGATTATGGCATACAAAATGGCTTTAAAATGCATGGTGCTATCAATAATTAACATATAAGATCATAGAGTGTTACATATTGCCTCGAAGACTGAAGCGTTCCATCTACTAATAATGTAAAAAGCCTCACCTAGACTAGCCCAACTGAAGGTAAATCTTAAATTTCTTTAAAAAGAGAATGTCATGGATTCATAAATAAACCAACTCAACCCATAAACCAAGGGCCTCCTTGAAAGATATGTTTTTGGTCCTTTTCATGAGAAAACAACACTAAGAAATATCCATTTGGGTAAACAAAGACATGAAACTCTGCATATGTTATCTATGATTTTGATGCCTAAACTCAAAAAAAACAAGGTAGGCCTAAAAGCCAAGAATAGATAGATGAGAGCACACCTTTACATGTTATCTATGTTATTCTATATGTTTGGATGTTAGAGATTGACCAATGGAGAACCATTTTCCACTTTCATATACGCAACCTCAATCTTCCTAAGATCTATCTTCGGCATGTGCAAGGGATAATAAGGAAACCCCCTACCTCCTTTTGTTTATCTCAAATGACAAGATGTCTATATAGATTATTTAAAATTTAAGTTCCTAAGGTTCTCATCCATAGCTATGAAGTTCAGTATTTTGATTTCTTTGTCACAACTTCATTGTCACAATTCTAGAGTTCAACATTATAGTTCCTCCTAGCAAGTCACCTGGTCTATTAGGGCACCCCTAATAAGCCCTACACATAAGGTTTAACAATGGTGCCCGCTACTGTTGGTCTATACTAAAGATTGATTATGTTGTTTATTGTTTAGTTTGTTATATTTCTGTGTGTATATTGATATTACAACATTCATAACATCCAACTATGATAAGAGAGGACTTGCTTTG
This sequence comes from Torreya grandis, assembly GCA_037957365.1. Classification (NCBI taxonomy): domain Eukaryota; kingdom Viridiplantae; phylum Streptophyta; class Pinopsida; order Cupressales; family Taxaceae; genus Torreya; species Torreya grandis. The sequence continues at coordinate 476,840 of JARHVA010006878.1, forward strand.
TTATGTTGTATTTATTTTTATACCTATGTTTTGGTGTAATGTAAATGTTTAATTTGTTAATAATGTTTCTCTACAAATTTTAAAAGAGGGTTAGTATTTATAATTTTAAAATTTATAAATAAAACTTAAAAACCTATTATAATCAAATACACTCTATCTAATTTTATATAAAATAATTTAATTATTTAAATTTAAAAATTATATAAAAAGTCGCATAATTTATAACTATTTATCTAAACTATAAATGCTTTATCTATATTAGATACATAATACAATATTAATCCAACCCCAGATCGAGGACCCTATCTATCTATATGGCCTATTGGGCTATCTATTATATCTTGGAAACCTTACCAACTCCATATTGGTGCAATATGTTCACAAGTTCGTTTTAAGTGAAGGATAAAAATCTTAACCACTATTTATTAGTAAGGTATATTAATAGTTAATATTTTTTGTGGTTCAATGTAGTGGCATTTATTATATTAAATTCATTCTAAATTAGTAGATAATGCAAAAAATCTTACTTTACTATTATTTGTACCGATTAAACTATAAACCTTTCCATATATTTATAAATTTTATTTTAAACACTTATTTAAATTTGTAGCATCAATACCATCTTATTTAGTAAGATTACTAAAATCCAAAACTAAGAACTTAAGCATGAACAATAATATATAAACCTATGATAAATGTCATTGAGAGGAGGAAGAACAAAAAAATGGGGAAATACACTAATAATCTAGTTAGAGTTTAGAAAAAGCAAACCCCAATCTAGAATAATATTAAGAATATATACAAAATGAAATCATGATTGAGGTGCCCTCTCATTCTTATATTATTATAAAAAAGTATAATGTGAAAAAGAAAAAAAAGGCTATGAAATAACTAGAATGCTCTCATATCATTAACTTTTATTTTTTATTAGATAAGGTTAAAAAATGGGTTTTGAAAGGCCCCAAAGCCTTAGAAAATGGAATGAAATATGAAACTATGGTGCTCAAATGGGATGCCTCTTCTAGCAGTAACAAAGTGGGTGGCAATAATGAACCCACAAGAATCTTCTACCAATAGTCAAATAGAAAACTACCTTAATTTCTATGAAACTTTTGCCAAGCTTCCACTAAACTTACCCAGGGGGCTTGACCCCTTTTTCTCTTTTCTTCTAAATTTCAACATGAGGTCCCCTTAATTAGAGGGACATAGAGGAGGGTTGAGTCAATGGTTTTCTTTCTTTTTTATTTTTTAAATATGGACCAACCATCATTATTATCATCCAACTGGCTTTGAGAGGAGTTTACAGTTAGAACATAGGTAGGATTTGATTTCCACTGTAGTACCATTGAAAGTTTTAGCCTTGGATAAAACAATTTCTAGGTTCACCACTAGTAAGAAGGCTTGAATAGAGGAGGCATAAATTGAGTTTACCATCTTTCTAGGAGAGATTACATCATCTCGACATTATTATTTAGAGTGGGGTGGGGGCTTTACAGGTCCTCATTTTAACTACTAGGTATTAGGATCTTCTGAAGAAGAGGCATCCTCACTATCAAAAACCTACTCTTCATCCACAGTCAACACCATAAGGTTTTTGAGAGAGAAGTCTTTCCACAAAGATGAATCCTTATTTTTTATTAAGAGACTTCTATTTTTGGTCAAGTGTCAAATGCCAAAGCAACTGTGGTAATGATAATAAGCCTTATTAGTCAAGGGGTTGAGACTAGGTGCGATCTTTAACTTGTAGAAGGATTTTTTTAGCAAGATTTATAAAAGTATCTATATTCACCAGAATCCTAGTGAAATTAGTGAGGGGGAAGTGGTATCTTTATAGGTGCATTTTCAGAAACTCACCTCAAAATTTACCAATAGCCTTCAGTTTGGATTTAGTCCAAAACTAAAGAGGGAGATGGGGAAGGTGAACCCAGATGGGTTTAACATATAGAGGTTTAGCGAGGAGATTTAAGGTTAAGGACCATTGTTTGAGGACCATGGGGTGGCGATTCAAACACCATAATTAGTTTTGAATTTTTTCATTGTCCTCAATAATGTTGGAATTAATAATAAAGGAGCTTTTAACATAGGGGTAAATTTCAAGTCTATCTAAAAGGAGGGGTTTCCAATACTTGGATATCTAGGCATGGTGATCATGAAGTTTTGTCCAATAATCTAAAAATATGTAGATGACACATATGGTTGATAAGTATTCCTCTGATTTAATCATATGCTTAATTTCCTCCTCATCAAAAAGCACCATCAGGTTTAGAAAAGAAGGAATAAGGGGTTTAGGTTCTACTCTAAAAGAGGAGCTATGGAAGACAACATTTATGAAATATATTGGCTTTCATCAATCATCCATCCCAATTTTAGCCTCCATTGCCATTACATCCCATCCCCTGGAAGACAAATGAGCAGAGCTTCCATTCTTGGGTTGAGCACAACAAATGGGAAAACTAGTCAAAATAGTCTATGGAGAAGTAGGAAGACCAAGATTTACACACCATGTGTCCCAAGACATAGTAATCAGGGGAGCAGAGATAAATAACCTTGGTTACACTAGATTTGTCAAACAGGGTTTGCATGTGTAGAATCATTGGGGAGTTTTGAATCAGATCTGGGTAGGAGATTGTTGTTAGAGCCATGGGAGTCATTTATTGGAGCTGTTTGATCCATGATTAAAAAAATATTAATCTAAATAATGTTTAGGGAGTCCCCTTCAATATGGAGCATTTAGATGCCCAATTTAATTTCTAGTTCTATTCATAAGAATTTTGTTGATGCTTCAAACTCGTGGTTGGTTTGAATCCTTAAGGGACTAGCATAGGTAGCTAAAAGATCCCCATTGACGTCCCTTATGACTCCCTCTCCCCTAGATGGAGGGGGAGGGAGAGTTATAAGGGATGTCAATGGGGACCTTTTGGCTACCTGTGTTATTCCCTTAGGGGATCAAACCAACCATGTAGCTAAAACTCTATAAATAATATACGATGCAAAAATATTAAAATTATCCAAATAAAAATAAATATTTATAGATCATATATACTAAAAAACAATTTCACATAATAATATTAAAAATATGCATACTCTTAGAATTTCTACTTTAGCGAATAGTGTGTTTAGTAAAATGATTATCCCTGAATCATTAACATTATTATTATATATATATATATATATATATATACATATATACATATATATATATATATATACATATATATATATATATACATATATATATATATATATGTATATATATACATATATATATATATATATATATATATGTATATATATATACATATATATATATATATATATATATATATATATATATACATATATATATATATATATGTATATATATATATATACATATATATACATATATACATACATACATATATATATATATATATATATATATATATATATACATATATACATACATACATATATATATATATATATATATATATATATATATGTATATATATATATATATATGTATATATATATATATATATATATATAAATTTGTTTAAATGATTAAGTCAAGGGAAAAAACTCCCTCAATTTCCTTTAGAAAGGAAGTGCTTGTGGAAGTGCACAACCTTTAAAAATGACTCAAGGCCCATGGTATGATTTGTCAGTTCAATAGTTTTTTACCAAATCTCCTTGACTTGCATGCTTGTATCATAGATAAATGGCTACCCCTTTTAAAATGTAAAGTGAAAATTTATCCATGCATTAATTTTTTTTTAATCTTTCTCTTTTATATCTTAGAGGATAAGAATGAGATATTATATAATTGGTTTTGGTCCTAGGATTCACACCTTCTATTTATGAAACCATGGTACTTGACATTTAACCCCTCACCAAATATCTCAACACTAGACTGATTTGGGTTGGCTACTTCATCTTCCACATTAGTTTTTATTTTATCAGTATTTTATCACAATAAGCAATGCCTTGGGTGAGTACCTATTAATATTTGATCATAGAGTCATTTTCCCATACCACTTACGCCCAAATATATTTCAGCATAGATACTTATAAAGACCTTCCCACTAAAATGGAACTAAAATTAGAGGATCTCTCTTGGCTTCAATATCAACTATGAGTATTTACCCTTTTGGTGTTGCAAGTGTTTTAAAATAGGGAATTTAGCTACAACTTGTCAAAAATCAAAATAGACTTTAAAAACTTAATGGTAGAAGGATGTCATTCCTGATCTTATTATAGTGAATGTAGGTACTCATGATGATCCCAATACTCCCTTGAAATAAATTATGATTTCATTTATGAATGTACCAAATGAGGCTACAACATATCCAAGGACATAAAATATTATCCCTGATAAGTTTGAGTATTCAAGAACCATGGTGGAATGAAATGCTATTATCTCCAAGGGTAAAATAGCTCATACCAGCAAGACACAATTTGCTTCTATGGATATGAATTTTACCTTAGAAAGGTAATTTGAGGGTTTATAAGGGTTGAATACATTAACATATTATTGAAGTATAATTCTTGTTTCAAATGCTTATTTTCAGGCCATTAATGCACTAGAAATAACTATTATTTTTCTATAAAATTGTGAATATAAGGATAATTGGATTGAAGTGGGCAAGAAGAAAAAAGGTGATGCAGAAAAAGAGGATGAACTTAAAAGGGCCATAAATTTTGATCCGTAGCTCCGTTTGAGCCCATCTTCATGCCAAAATGATCATCTCAAAAGGTTAGGTGAAGCCATAACTAGCCTATTTGGTTAGAGACATTTTTCATATTTTTAGAGGTCATATGTGACCATCTAAGGGTCGAAAATTATAGTTTAAATAATTTTTGATATTTTCATATATATATATATATATATATATATACTTTAACTTCAATTGATATTCATTTGATAAGTTAATTTTAGTGTTTAGTTTATTTTTAGATATTTTTATAATTTCGTGTACTTACATGCAAAACATACTAAAAATAGTAGCTGCTAAAAACAACAAGTCAAGCTTTATTATTTATAGAGTTCTAAATTTTGCATGTCAACTCCAATTCTAAGTTGAGTCTTATTTATGCATGGTTTACAATTATTTGAATTATTTAATACAAATCAATATAGTTTATTATTTCGTAAGCTTTGCCTATTGGTATTTTCTTATGTTGATAGTATTTGGGTTCATTATTTGTTATTAGAGCAAGTTCAAATCTTGGAGGCATAATAGATGATGAGAGGATAAGGAAGAATAACTCATGTGAACCAAACTATACAAGAGTTGAAGAGGTAAGTAAAATAATTAAATGAGATAATTATGAATCAAAGATAAAGGAGAGTACAATATGATGTCGAGGATGACAAAAATCATGAAGAGGAGATTATGTAAGAGGAGGAACAATAGGAGCAACCTACATTAGTGGAAGAGAGGATCATTAGAGATTTAGAATGAAGAAACCCATGAATCAAGGTTGATGTCGTAGATTATGGAGGAAGTTTAAAACTAGAGGACTCTATTGGATGAACAACGTGGATAAGTTTTTCAAATGGAGAACTATGAGAGAAGACAAGAAGATAAAGTTTTCATATACAAAATTGAAGGTTCATGTAATGATTTGGTGGGATCACTTGTAGAAAGAAACACATAAAAAAGTTAAAGAGAAGATCAACTCATGGAAAAAGATGGAGGGAAAGCTGAGGGAGAAATTTATTCATGTGTATTATGCACAAACTCTAAACATAAAATTATAAAAGTTTAGGTATAAAAGAGTATACATATAAGTTTTAAAATCTTTCCATATGAGTGGATCATGATGAAACATTAAAAAATATATCCACAAGGTATATAAATGGTTTGAATTTTTATATTCAAGATGAATTAAGCATGCATAAAATATTTTGCATGGAGGAAGCTTATCAATTAGATTTGAAGGCAGAAGAAAAATAAAATAGACAAAATTTTAGAAGAATGCCTATTGGGCCAAGAAGAGGACAATCCCCTCCAAATGGGGATGAGGTGGATTTAATACAAATAAAGGTGGGTTTAATACCAATAGATTAGAATCATCACATAGTGCATAAAGACAACAAGATATTAAAGAAGGGTTTCAATATTAACAAAGAGGAAGAGGATTTCAGAGAGGATGAAGCTATGGTGGTAGTAGAAGATGGTTTCCAAATCAATGTAGGTCTTATGTTTGTTGAAAATATGGAGAAGAAAGCCATTAATAATTTGAGTATCCACACTAATAAGATAAATAAAAGAGGAAAGAGGCTCACCCAAGAGTGAATTTAGTTGAAACTTAAATAAAAGAGAAAAATATTGAATTTTCAATAGTAGATATTGAATAAAATCTCATGATGAGAATAATAATGTGTTGAGACCAACATAACCCATTCATTTATAAAATTAGGACCCTTAAGAAGTGCTTATATCCATGTTTTTAAGCACCTAAACATTGAGGTCCTTAATATAATTTGAAGATCATCCACTTTATTAAAGAGCATGCTTGTGTGATTTAATTTTCTTATTTTAGATTAACCATGCTAATAAGTTGCACGAGTCATTTTACAAGTTCTATGGTGGTCACCCAAGGGTTCTATCTTCAAAAACCCTGGGTGGCCCTTGATTCAAATTCAAATATTGGAGGGAACCATGTTGGTGGGAACCAATTGAAACTCACCACAAAGAAAATCCATAAACAACGGATTCGTTTGGGTTTAAGTCATGTTTTCATAACATGAATCAAACTCTTCATTATCCTTCCCCCTTTTCTTCTTCCAAAGTTCCTTGGGTCTATTTTGATATATCTCTATGAGGACCCCCTTTGTATTACCTATCTGAGCCTAGGTTATTAATACTAAGGCCTCGATAATCATCATGACCTTAATCGTAATACCTTATGCTAAAAACTTTTATTTATCTCCTCGGTTCCAATGATTATCTCCCTCACCCTTTGAAGGATCCTAAAAATGATGATCACTAGTTAGATTTGATTAGACAGAGTGCCCTAGCATTAAGACTTTGGCTTAAATAACTTGCACTAGGATCGATCCAATGATATGCGCTTGCTCACTGGATTTGATCCAATAATGCGAGGCATAAGAACAAAGTCAAGAGGAGTATGAGGCATTAAGAGATAAACACATGGTGATTTGATGATTGAATAAAAGCTAAAAAGGACCCACCTAATAAATGCATCCAATTAATGACTAGACCCCCCACATGAATCGAAGAATATCACTAGCTCACTAGATTTGATTTGATGACATGAGGCCCAGGTGGACTTTTCAAAGGCATCCTAGGATCTTGAGATGGATGCATGTCATATTTTCATTTGAACCATGACTAGCCAAAAAATCAATGATAATCACACACTCACTGGATTTGATCCAACGATGTGAAAATATTGATGAATTTTCAAATCTTCTAAAGCTTGACACATTTTCAATGCTTGACCAAGTCAACAACTGACAGAAGATACACATCATGGGGAGGATCTATGAGGATGCCAAGTGTCCTGACCATAAGCCTAGAGATAACTAGACCAATAAAATGTGAAGACTTAGATTTGGATTGATAGATAATGCTAAGTCTAGGATCCTGATCCTACATCATGAAATAAAATAGACTTTTAAAAGCCAATGGCTAATACCCAAATGACACTTATGAAAATTACCACCTAAAGCCTAGAACAATGCCACATAGACTCTATGCAAGCAAAAGGTCTCCATCAAATCTAAAGAATGTATGAAATTAAAGCCTAAATATTTCCTTCCATTAATGCTTTGAATCCTAAACCCTCTATAAGGAAGACCCAAATCGGTTCAATTGGTTATAATTCAATCAAGAAAGCATAATTGTGCTCTTGGAATAAGTGTTATAAAAAGAACCCTTGGCAATCTAGTGTGAAAAATTCAGTAACATTAGAAATGGTGGCTAGTAGGAAATAATTGAAGATGGAAATAGATCTTTATATGACCTTTGATAATGAAGAGAGGATTTTCAAAGATACAGAGCTGGACCTAACGACCCTAAACATCTATGGAGTAAGGAATTGTTCTAAATTGTTCTTCTTGGTGGACTAATTACAGTCTATCTCCCAAGAGGAAATGAGGAACATTATATTAAATTAAAGGTTCAATACCCTGGTTGTAGTTCAAATGGTCAGTCTCCACCATGCCATGGCAAAACCAGAGGTAATGCATTACATTGATGTCCTATCGTTCATCTTTATTGATTGGGGGATAGATGGGGAATGGATTATTTAAGAGGGTAATTCACAAGGGGTGGCATATATCTCTCTTTTATCCTTTGAGACATATTATAAGCTCCCCTTACCCCATCTCAACCTCCCTGACATGAGAAACTAGGCTAACAACCAAGACCTTGATTCATTCCTCGCACCCTGGTTCATCCAAGGACCCCATGGCTTTAGGACACTAGATGTAAAGATCCCTATCATCCAATTTAGATAAGGTATTAGATTAATCATTACCCTACTCAATTAATCCTTTGGTACCCCTTCCACCACATATGTAAACAAAGTCTAGGTGTCTTATTTCCATTTCATGGTAGAAGAGAAATTGATCCCTCCAGTGGGAGACCTGATCAATTTCTTCTTGACTAAGAAATTCATATCCATCAAAAGATGAACCTTTAAGAAATTATATATGATGTCCTATCTATTGGATTCCCTTCTAGCCTCTATAAACTACCCTGGCATTAGAAACTGGTCCCCTAATGGTAGGACCATAATTTATCTATCACCACTATTCTAAAATGCATATATTCAAGTACAGGAACCATATGAAATTCATCTATGATTGTGTTTCCCCAGCCATAGTTAAGGATATCAAAGCAGTTTTTATGCCAAGATTGCATCTACTTATCAATAAATAGGTGGAAACCATGGGAGATGTATGGTATTATCTTGATAGCATTATCATTAGGATAGAGGGTATCCTAACCCAACCTTATAGGCTACCAATTCATGTCCCCAACAAGATTTCTAAGCAAGAAATTGCTTCTCAAATCATCCAAGGTATTGATAGAGTATGCAAAGAGAAGAGGAAGGGCTAAATACATCCCCTCCCATTGGATATTGGGAATTTTGTAATCAAATATTAGAAGTAGATAGAAATCATGGTTACACAGAGAAATTCTTTTGATTTCCAATTAGATGACCTTAAAATGAGGGACCCTAAGAATAGGGGGTAACTAATCACATTAAGGAAAGAAAGGTCCCAAAGGTTGAATATGAACATAAACTAGGTTTTGATGATGACATCTACATTAGAGAAATAAATTTTGAAGAAGTAATCTCCAGGATTAAAAGCTACAATATCAAACTAGAATGCAGACTGATCAAGGACAACAAGCCTTCGAGGGAGATATGGCAATTGAACCCCTTACAATATCACTTTCTGCCAGGTCCATCTAGGACCACTCATGAGGAGCCCAAGGAATAGCCATCTAAACCTCAACCCCACCAACAAGAAGCATAATTTGAACAACCTCAAGATATAAAAGGAAAGGAGAAATTTGGAGAACCAATATTGGAATAGAGACCTAGGGAAGGTCCCTCGCCTTCAAAACTCCCATAGAGACCACCTTCTCCATTGGAATTCATTTATATGATATATCTTGAGATAGAAGAGACATTAGAGTGTGACCTCATTGATATACTAGTAGCATATGGCTTAGATAGAGAGGGGGATGCCTTTGAAGAAGTAGGAAAGGATTTGGTTCCATTAGAAAGGGAGAAAAGGAAAGTAGAGTTGGCCTTGGTTCCTATGACTCCAAGGAAGAAACCTAGGTTGACCTTCACTCACCCTACCAGTGAAGTCAACCTCTTAGTTATGAGTTTCCCATCCATGGACTACTCATCCTTGACTGTTTTATCTATGCGAAGTTGTAGAAGGTCTCATCTCTCTATCTTTCATAGGCCTTGACACAAGCTAGCTTAACCATACAAGATAACATCAAACCATGGATCAAGGACAATTAGGATAGGATAATAGCAGAATATTAAGCATGATATTCAATGCAAGGGAGAGAATCAATGAATCCAAAATCATTAAGGAAGCTTTGGCTAGAAATGATAAAGATTTTGATTATTTGGATGATCAAGAAGAGGAGTGCTTCATAAAGTCTATCATGGCCTTAGGTATAGTGGATGAACAACATGAACAAGATATGAGTACCCTTTAGCAGTAAAGGGTCCCACCTCCATAATATAGTTATGTCTTCCCTAAGAGGAAGCCTTTTTGTTAAGGCACATGTTAGTTTATTAAAATGATTGCCTCTATGTCAGTATGATTATAAAATACATGTGTATTGTAGTTTGTTACAAAGACAATTGTCTTTATCTTTGTACACCTGTATTTTAGACTGACTAGTATACTACCTAGATTTTCTATAAAGGCATGTATTACCATTTGTAAAAGAGAGACTTCAAACTATTTTGTACACTTCTAAGAAATTAATACATAGATCAAGGAATTCTAAAGGAATTATAAAAATTGTTGTGTTTAAGGAATTCTAAAGGAATTATCCAGATTATTGTGTTTTGAATTGCTAAGTTTCTCAATTATTTGTCTAAGTCTGAATATGAATAGTTTATAGGAATATTGGGTTAGATCATTGATTATAGGGTTGCTAACTTATGTAATGCTAGGTTAGTTGAATGAAATTGAGTTTAATTCATTTTACTTGCTCTAAAACAAATATGTTCATTAGCTATCTAGATGTGGTGTAAAACTTTAAAAGTAAATCCAATTCTTACTTGTATTGTCATGTTATTTCCAGAATCAGGCCTAGTTTGTAGTGAAATGTGATCGTAGACTACTTTAAACTATACACTAGTTGAGATAATGCTTGGTAATCCTTAAAACCTTGTCAATATGTTCATATTTAAAGATCAAAAATCACCATTTATTTCATAGTCTACCCTTTCCTTTTGCTCTTTCTTTAAACAATTCACTCTAGCTTAGATACATTATTCATAACCATTTAGTTTAGTCAATATTTTAGATCTAGACTAGTTTGTCAAAATTAGAACTAAGATTCATAGTAGAAGGCACCAAGATGGCTCCCAACATCATATTTTATAAATATTGTGGAACAGTCTACATTACTTTGTCTCTATTTCACCATAGGCATCCTAATTGCTAAATACCTGCAACTCATGCCCTAAATCCTTTGGATTCTAAAATGAGAAGTGTTCTTTAAACACTAAGTGCTTCTATGGTACGTTTAGAAACATCAACATCAGGAGCTTTGTTGGCATTGAAAGGATGGTCGTTGTTACTAATTAGACTAGAATTAGTGTCATCTTTATGCATATGGGTACATCTTTGATCCCAAGTGTAAAGATTGGCAGTCTTGGAGGTCTCCGACATATCTTTATTCTTTATTAAGGAAATATCATAGTCCTTTGATAAATGAATGATTTTTCTGGTAAATATAGATTTGAATTAAATATTTTTAGGCATTTAAAATTAGAACAACATATTCTAATCAAAAATTAGTCGATCCCTTACAAATTGTGATGCATCCTCGAGCTACCTTTGTAGAAATTTGATGTCCTTTATCATTTCTTACATAAATATTTATATAATTAGCCTAGTGTTCATTTTTAATCCTTGGTTATTGTAAAATTTAACATTATACACCATATTTAAAATATGATTTCACATCTTCAATCTAGAATTGCCTAGGATTCACACTAAATCATGCTCAGAAACAAGAGAGCCTTTACTTGAGATATAAAGTCATCAAAGAACTAGGTGTGATAAAGTTAGAATAATACATTCTAATTCTTTACCCACTTCTCATATTCATGGGACCATTGCATTTAGACCACATCTAGGTATGTCTTGGCTAGGGAGTTCCCCTATTAATGTACAAGGAGTAGTCCATGATTTACCACATAATCTTGAGAAATATTTTCCCATATTTAGTCCTACTGGTGTTGTAACTAGGAAATAACATGTTAATTATTTTAAAACTTCTTTGAGGTTATTAAATTTCATACATGAGGATGTAATGTGTAGACTGTTTATCTTTACTTTCAAGGATGTAGCATATGAATGGTTCTTTAATTTGCCTGATGACATCATCACCTCCTAGATTGATTTCAAAACCATTTTAATTGATCAATTTGCTAAGATTATTAGTCCTTATGTCATTTATAATAAATTCACAACCATAAAAAGAGATGCTCATGAGCCTATAAGATCTTTCAATGTTAAAGTCCAAAAAAAGTATAGCAAGACTATGGAACCTTACAAAACTAATGATGTTCTAGCCCTAGAGATTTACAAGGATGCATTAGATATTATGACTTCTATATTTATAAAGAGATCTATCCTAGTTATAGCTTCATTAGCCGAAGCCTATTTTGAGGTAGCACTTATCAGTGATCAAATGTCAGCACATGGCCACATGGCTTGCTCCATCCCCAATGTTAACCCATGAATGCCTGCTCTAAACATTTTTCCAAATAGTAACCAAAATACCTTAGCTCTTAATCAAATCCCAACCTTGAACATTTTGCCTACTAGTTATGCTACTCCTAATCAAAATATAGGATTTTTTAGTCACCAAGCTAATAATGGATCTTCTACTAATGATCAAAAGGCCTTAGCACCCACTCCTAGTTCAAAAAATAATCAGGTCCAAAATTTTAAGACCCTTAAGAGTGAGAATGGGTCTATATTGAAGATGGTTCAAAAACATAGCACTGATTTTCTCCAATTGTAAAAATAAGTTGGTAATACTAGTGAAAGTTCTAGAAGGAACTTTACTTTCTAAAATTTCAACAGACCAAGAAATAGGTTTCATAATGATATTTCTACAACAACAACAAGACTAATGAACCCACTGTTGGTAGCGAAACCATAGACATTAGTCTCATAGACATTGCTTTTCCTGACTACTGTAGAGTGTATGTTATTGTTAGACATGGTGAGATTGATTGCATTGAATTCTACAAAGCCTTTGAATATTTTCAAGAAGAACTAGATACGTCTGAGGTAGTTCCCAATAAGGAAAATAATGCAAATACATCTATTCCTAAGCCTTTTGACCAAGCTTTCATGGTTGAAACCTTTGTTTTCCATTTTCAAAAGGAAAATGAACTAGATGAGATCCTAAAATAAATCCATACATTTCAAAAGTTCTTGAAAAAGACTTACCCATTAAGGAACAGAGACTAGAAGCAACCCTTGACCTCTTCTAATCCTCCTAATAACTATGGGACCCCTCCTGATACTACTTCAAGGAATGACCCTAAGCCACCCAAAGGAAGTTCCTCCAAGCCTAGTATTAATTCATCGATCAAGACTGGTTATAACATAGTTGAGGATATAAATAAGATAAAGGCTAACATCACCTTGCATGAGTTAACATAGATCACAGAGCAAAGATATTTTCTGTTGGAGTCCTTGAAATTCAGCAAGCCTCCCAAGACCAATCATGCTAATGTAATGTTACATAAGGCCAAAGATGAATCCCCCCTTTCTTTCTCATAGTTTGGATTTTTAGTAAAAACTTGCACAATTGATTTTTAGACTCAAGTGCCTCTACAAATATCATGCCTATTGGCATATGTAAATAATTTGTCCTAACCCCCATCAAGTCTGATAGGATTATCACCCAGTTAGACAAGTCAAGGGTAAAGGTAATTGGAGAAATTCTGAATGTTCACAAGCATATAGCTTCTAAGCCCAGAGTATAATAATTCATTGACATTAAAGTGGTTGATATGATAGATGCCTATGAGATCTTATTGAGTAGAGAATGGACCAGGGCCTTAAATGGGTATATGTCCACTGATTGCTCCCACTTATGGCTACCTTGTAAGGGAGTCCCAAATAAAATTATAGTCGATATGGAATGAATAATGAAACATATGATAATGGAGTATAATGTTGTAAATAAAAGGGTCAACATAATTGACTCGATAGGTTAGATAGTACTAAGAAGATGGAAACTCCTCCTAGGTTGTGAAAATGGCATTTTTGTGTTACTAGATGCAAGGCTGGGTTAGGTGTTGGCATTATCTTAACTGATCCTAGTAGTAAAAGGTACCATGCCTCTTATATACTCCAATTCCCTTTCACCAATAATCTCTCTAAATATGAATCTCTCATCCTAGGTTTGTAATTTTCTATCAAAAATAGAGCTAAGAAACTACTAGTTTTTGTGGATTTAGAACTAGTAGTCAACCAAGTTAGGAGAAAGTACCAATGTAAAGTCTCATACCTCAATAGGTATAAGTTTAGAGTCTAGGACCTAATTGAATATTTTGGTGCATTCAACATCATCTCCATTCCAAGGGAAGGGATCCAAGCTGTAGATGAGTTGGCATCCACTAAGTAAATCTCATGCCTAATCTAGACTCCCCTACTTTTAGTATTGAACTGGTCCCATGTCCATTAGTACCTGATAATGTTAATAATTTCCAAGTATTTAATGATGACCAATAGATATTTTATTTATTGACAAATTTTGGAGCATTTGAAGCCCATGTCATTGATGAAGTTGTTGAAAAGACAATTGGAGGAAACAAGCTTGATAACAAGGTCATTCAATTGAATGACAACAAAACCCGAAAGGGATAATTTCTCTAGAGAGATTGTTTGATCAAGATAAACTAGCTGAGGTTTCTAAAATCCCCAAGGTGAGTGGAAAGGATTACAATACTATGGATTTTGGCCTCCAAGAATAACCCCAACTAGTGAATGTTGGAAAGGCTTGTATAGCTTTTAAAAATAAGAAAGCCAAATAACTCCTTAATGAGTATAAATATGTTATAGTATGGTACTATGATGACCTAAATATCTTTGATCTAAGGGTCATTACCCATACCATACCCCTCAAATAAAATTATAAACCCTTTAGATAGAAAAAAAGACTAGTAAACCCCATATTGGAACCTATGATCTTCAAATAGGTCGAAAGGTTATAAGATGCTAGGGTAGTATTTCCCAATAGACATTCAACTTGGGTGGCTAACTTAGTGTTAGTTATGAATAATAATGGTGATATTAGGCTTTGTATTGATTTTATAAATTTTAGCATCAAATAAAGATAACTATCTTCTCCCATCTCTTGATCAGGTAATTCAAACTATTTCAAGTTCAGCCATGATGTCCTTCCTTGATGGCTTTTTAGGCTATAACCAAGTATTGGTTGATAGAGAAGACATGATGAAGACAACCTTCACAATGAAGTGGGGAACCTTTGCTTACAAAAGGATTACCTTTGGACTAATCAATGTAGAAGCCGCATTCCAAAGAGCCATGGACCATGCCTTCCAAGGCCTAATTGGTTAGTGTATCATCATTTATATGGATGATCTAAATTTTTTTCCTAAAAATAAGGAAGATCACTTCATGCACTTGCAATATTTTAGAAGGTGTATAAGGTATGGCATTTACTTGAACCCTAAGAAAATCATCTTTTGTGTAATTGAAGGTAAACTGTTAGGACATGTTATAACTAAAGATGAAATCTCCATAAACCCTAAACTAATGGAGACCATATCCAGATTGAAATTCCAAATAGTATGAAGTAACTAATGTCATTTTTTGGTAAAATAAATTTTTTAACGAAGTTTATTTTTGGTTTTGCAAAAAATTTCAAGCCATTATATGACATGCTCAAGAAGATGCCAAGGTAATCTAGAATGAAGAATCCAAGAAGGCATTCAATAACATCAAAGAAGCCATTGGCCAAGCCCCAGTTCTTATAAGTCTAGATTTATCAAAAGATTTCTACCTTTACCCTTTTGCATTTGACCATAAAATGGCTTCCATATTGACTCAGAAATTTGATGGGTATGACCACCCAATAGCTTTCATGAGTAAAAATTTTAAGAATTTTTAACTAAACTATTATATGATTGACAAGAAATCATATGAACTAGTAAAGGCCATAAATAATTTTAATCGCTACATCCTCGAAAATAAGATGCATGTTATTCTACCTAACCCTACCACTAAGCTTATGATAACTCAAAATGAGCTAGGAGAATGTAGAGGTAAGTGGATGTCAGTTTTGTAGGTATATGACTTGGAGATGAAGGTATAAATTTTGGTAAGGTACCAAGGTTTGATTCAAATGATTTCCAATACTCACCCTAGGCTAAGTATTATGAAGTAGGACAACATAGTTTTCAAGCCAATGAATGGTATGATTCAATCATATACTTGTTAATCAATGGTACTTGTCCTACACACCTATCTAAGGAGTAAAAGAGGGAATTAAGGCTCAATTTAGCCCACTACTTGATCAAGGATGGAATATTCTATATAAATAAATTTGAAGGAGTCTACCTAAGATGTGTTTCACAAGAAGAAGCCACCCAAATTATGAAAATTTGGGTAGTGGACATCCCTCTAGAAGAACTACAGCCCACAAAATCCTAAGGGATGGTTACTATTGGCCTACTATCTTCAAGGATGCTCAAAAGCATGTGAGAGAATGCCACTCTTCTCAAATATTCAATTCCAAAGAGCCAAAGGTAGCTATGCCTCTACAACCTATTATGATTGACAAACCATTTGCATAATGGGGTTTGGACTTCGTTGGAGTAATCAACCCCAACTCATTTGAGCGTCACAAATAATCTTGGCTTCCATAGATTATTGCACTAGCTAGACTAAGGTAGTAGCCACCAAGCAATGTACAATATAAGAAGTGACTAGCTTTCTAGAGGAAAATATATATACTAGATTTGAGACCCCAATCTCTCTAGTATGTGACAATGGATCTACATTCATTTTAATTGAGATGATTGAATGGGCTTATAACAATGATATTACACTTAAATTTTCCTCTAACCACTATCCCTAAGGGAATGGTGTTTTTGAATCTAGAAATAAGAACCTAATGAAGGAAATCAAGAAGTCTATAGAAGACAAACCAAGGACTTGGCATAAATGAATTAAATTTAGACTTTAGGCTGATAGAACAAGGATCAAGCAAGCCTTAAAATCTTCACCATTTATATTGGTGTATGGCAAGAGCTCATCTTTCCCATCACTCTCAAACTACCTACATACAAATTTATGCAAGAATACATGGAATAAATCCAATAACATGCCACTTCTAGACTATTAGACATCATCCAAATGGAAGATGATAGGGATGGGGCTTTTGTTGACTTTAAAGACACCAAGCCATGGTGAAGAGATGGTTTCACAAAAGATCTAAGATCAAGGTGTTCAAGCAAGGAAACTTAGTCCTTTGGGAAAAAGCATCTGAACCCAAAGGTAAGCATGTCAAATTCACACCCCTATGGATTGGACCATATGAGATTGCAGAGACACTGCGTAATATCACCTTCAAGCTCAAAAATTTATAAGGTGCAGAGTTTATATTGCCTACTAATGGGAAATGTATCAAGCACTACTTCTCTACCACCCTCCTGGGGTCTTCATGGAGTAAGATGTAAGGTGATTAGATTTGAATAGGTAGGTTAGTTAGTTTTCTTTGGGGCATCTTTCCTTTCCTATCCCTAGTTTATACATATGTTTATTCATAAGTTTTTGGTTTCCTGATTTTGTTTTCTTCCTTATGTTGTGTGTTTCTTGCTTGTTGTTTTGTTCCTTGATTTCAATATGTCTTTAGAGACATCCTCGATCTTAGAAGTTATGAAATATTCTCAAAATGTGCCCTAATTCTAAAATGAAGGTAACAACCCCATACAAAGGTAACCATGGTCCTAGAACCTAGCATTATATTATAGCTTAGAGGAATTGAGTATAGATAGTTGGAGACAAATCCATTCCATGAGACCTAATTCATGACCTTGGAGCCACACTAGTGTTAAGAAGATTTTCACTTAAGGATTGAAGACTTAAATTATTAGGAGTATGCCATTATCTTGCACTTAATGAACATCCTTGCCTAGGATAAGAGTTACAACCATGAGTGATCCTCCAAAAATCAAATATTTAGCCAAATCCTAAACTTATCTATCTTGGTTCCCAACCTTACTAAAATAATAAAAATCTAAAAAAAAAAAAAATACAAGGAAAAAAAATGAAGCTTTCATACAAAGGTGATCCAAGCAATCTCCATCGGGGCTATGAATGCCTAGTTGGAAATGGAGAAAGGCCATGAGTGGAGCCAAAGGTATCTCTATTATTGGCTGGAAGTAGAGCAATGCCTAAGCCCTCCCTAAGAAATGGCATGATTTATAATGAATGTTTAGTGTACCCTAGGTCAACATAAATGATTGAGCATAGGAAATTAAGGACTACTTCTTAAATCTTATGGAAAATATTAAGTGGAATCAAATCACACACATAGCTAGGGTATGTCCTGATATTTATATCAGAGGATTCACCAAGGTCTGAATAACGAGGATACACGAGTCGTGGTTGCACGGGATGAAGCAAGTGAATACCACAAAATGCTAAAGTAAATGAAATCAAACAAGAGGCAATTACATAGAAAATTTGGAGAAAATCCAATATTCCATTAACATAAGATGGCCAAAGTGAATAATACATATAGGAGAGCACGTAAGTAACTCCTCCACAAAAGGTGGTCAAAGCACCCCAAGAATAGACTATAACTCCTCCATGAAAGGTGGTGACAGGGTGCTAACAATAGAGAAGTAACTCCCATACCCAGAATATCTGGTCAAAGGAGTTACTTATGACATTATTATGACACCTATGACACATCTATGACACACATCTCCACATAAGCTAGCCTATCCCATGAATGTAGGAAAACCCCATGTATGCACAAATATATAATTTCCCTATTTAAATAATAGGGAAAAATAAAAACCTACACTAATAATTTAACCTTAAATACATGAGTGAAAGGTTTGTTTCAACCAAAATTGAATCTAGATAGTGGTTTTTGATCAAGTGGAATGATGACCTCAATTTTTGTCTGAACCCAGAGTCTAAAAGTTCTAACATATTGTTAAGTTTCCCCTAGATGTTGTCATTTGTTGGGACCAACATACCCCATTTGTTTAGAAAATTGAGACCCTTGAGAAGTCCTTATATCCAAGTTTTGAAGCACTTAAACATTGAGGTCATTGATATAATTTGAATATCATCCACTCTATTAAAGACCATGATTGTGTGACTTAATCTTCTTGTTTTAGACTAACCATGCTAATAAGTTGCGCGAGTCATTTTTTAGGTTCCATGGCAGTCATCTAATGGTTCTATGTTCAAAAAACTTGGGTGGCCCTTGATTCAAATTCAAATATTGGATGGAACCATGTTGGTGGGAACCAATTGAAACTCATCACAAAGAAAAGCTATAAACAAGAGGTTCACGTAGGTTTAAGTCATGTTTTCATAACATGACTCAAATTATTCATTACCCTTTCCCCTTTTCTCCTTCTAAAGTTCCTTGGATCTGGTTTGATATAGATCCATGAGGTTATTTATACTAAGGCCCCAATAATCAAACTTAAACTAGGTTATTGATACTAAGGCCCCAACAATCATCGTCACCTTAGTCTTAATACCTTATGCTAATAATTTTTATTTATCTCCTCAATTATAATGATTATCTCCCTCACCCTTTACAGGATCCTATGAATTTTACTTTCTCACTAAATTTGATTAGATGTAGAACCCTAGACTTAAGACTTTTGTTTAAATAACTTACACCAGGATCGATCCCATGGTATGCACTTGCTCACTAGAATTGATCCAATAGTGCAAGGCATAAGAAGAAATTAAAAATGAGTATGAGGCCCTGAGAGACAAATACATGGTGCTTTGATGATTGAACAGAAGGAAAAAGGGGAACACCTAATAAAGTCATCCAATTAATTATTGGACTGCCCCCACGTGGATCAATGGCTATCATTGGCTCACTAGATTTGATCTAATGGTATGAAGCCAAGGTGGACTTTTCAAAGGCATCCTAGGCTCTTGAGATGGATGTGTGTCACATTTTCATTTGAAACATGACTGGCCAAGAAATAAATGACAATCAGTCACTCACTAGATTTGATCCAATGGTGCAAAATTCTTGATGACTTTTCAAAGCTTTGAGATCTCAACATGTGCCTAGTAATTGACCAAGGTAATAACTGACAAAAGATACATAGCATTGAGAGGGTCTATGAGGATGCCAAGTATCTTGATCACAAGCCTAGAGTAACTAGACCAATAAAAGGTGAGGACTTGGATTTGGATCGATGGATCATGCTAAGTCTAGGATCATGATCCTATGGTATGAAATAAAGGAGACTTTTAAAAGCCAATGGCTAGTGCCCAAATGACACTTATGAAAATTGCTATGAAAATCCTAAAATGATGCCATATAGACTCCATACAAGAAAAAGGTCTCCATCAAATCCAAATCACATATGAAGTTAAATCCTAAATATCTCCTTTCATTAATGTTTTCAACCCTAAACCCTCTATAAGGAAGACCCAAATCAGTTCAACTTGTTATAATTCAATCAAGATAGCATAATTGTACTCATGGGAATAAGTTTTATAATAAGAACCCTTGGAAATCCAATGAGAACAATTTAGTAACATCAAAAATGGAAGCTAGTAGGCAATAATTGAAGATGGGAACAAAGATTTAAATGACCTTTGATAATGAGGGGAGGATTTTCAAAGATACAGAGTTGGACCTAGAAGCCCTAAACATCCATGGAGTAAGGAATTGGTCTAAATTATTCTTCTTGGTGGACTAATTATAGCCTATCTCCCAAGAAAAAATGAGGAATGTCATAGTAAATCAAAGGTACAATGACCTAGTTTTAATTACAATGGCTAATCTCCACCATACCACGATAAAACCAAAGGTAATGTATTGTATTGATTTCATTGCACCCATCTTTGTTGATTGTAGGATAGATGGGGAATGGATTATTCAACAGGGTAATTCCTAGAGGGTGGCTTACATCTCTCTTATAGCCTTTAAGACCTATTATAAGCTACACTTACCCCATCTCAACCTCCCTAATATGAGGAACTAGGCTAACACCCAAGACCTTGATTCAGTCCTTACACCATGGTTAATCTAAGGGCCCCCTATCTTCAGGACCATGGATGGCAAGATCCCTATTGTAAAATTCAAATAAGGCATTAGAGTAATCATGACCTTACTGAATCAAACCTTTGGAATCCCTTCCACCACATATGTAAACAAATAATGGGTTTCTTATGTCCATTTCATGGTAGAAGAGAAATTGACCCCTCTAGTGGGAGGCCTAATCATCTTCTTCTTGGCTAAGTAATTCATAGCCATAAAAATATGAACCTCTAATAAATTATATATGATGCCCTATTTGTTGGATTCCCTTCTAGCCTCTATAACCTACCATGGCATTAGAAACTAGTCCCCTAATGGTAGGACCACAATTTCTCACCACTATTCTAAATTGCATATATTCAAGTAAAGGAGCCATATGCAATTCATCTATGATTATATTTTCCCAGTTGTATTTGAGGCCATCATAGGATTTCCTATGCCAAGATTACATCCCCTTATCAAGAAATAAGTGGAAACCATGGGAAATGTATGGTATTATCGCAATTGCACTATCATTAGGATAGAGGGGATCCTAACCCAACCTTACAGGCTACCAATTCATGTCCCCAACAAATTGTTGAGAAATAAATTACTTCCCAAATCATCCAAGGCATTAATAGAGTATGTAGAGATAAGAGGAAGTGCCAAATCCATCACCTCCCATTGGATATTGGGAAGGTTGTAATCAAATATTAGAAGCAGTTGGAAATCATGGCTACACATAGAAATTGTTTTGATTTCTAATTAGATGACCTTAAAATGTGGGACTCGAGGAATAGGGTAGCTAATCACATTAAGGAAATAAAGGTCCCAAAGGTTGAATATTAAAATAAGCTAGGTTTCAGTGATGATATCTACATTAGAGAAAGAAATTTTTAGGAAGTTCTCTCCAAGATCAAAATTTACAATATCAAGTTGGAATGCAAACTGATCAAGGACAATAAACTTTCAAGAAAGATATGGTAATTAGACCCCTTGTAATATCATTTACTGCCAGGTCTATCTAGGACCACTCATGAGGAGTCCAAGGAGTAGCCATCTCAACCCCACCAATAGGAAGCACAAGATGAACAACCTCAATATATAAAAGGTATGGAGAAATTTGGATAACAAATATTAGAAAAAAGACCTAGGGAAGGTCCCTTACCTTTATAAATCCCATAGAGACCACCTTCTCCCATGGAATTCATTGATATGATAGATCTTGAACTAGAAGAGACATTATAATGTACCCTAATTGATATAGAAGTAGCATATGGCTTAGATAGAGAGGGGGATCCCTCTAAAGAAGCAAGAAAGGAGTTGGTTCCATTAGAAAGGGAGAAAAAGAAAGCAGAGCTAGCCTAGGGTCTTGTGACTCCAAATAAGAAACCTATGTTGACCTTCACTCACCCTACTAGTGAATTCAACCTCTTCAATTATGAGTTTCCCATCCATAGACCACTCATCCCTGACTATTTTATCTATGGTAATTTGCAGAAGGTCTCATCTCTCTCTCCTTCATAAGCCTTGACACAAGCTAGCTTAACCATACATGATAACATCAAACCATGGATCAAGGACAATCAAGATAGGATAATAGCAAAATATTAGTAATGATATTCAATATAGGGAAGAGAATCAGTGAATCTAGAAGCATTAAGGATGCTTTAGCTAGAAATGACAAAGATTTTGATGAGTGGGCTGATCAAGAAGAGGAGTACATCATAAGGTATGTCATGAACTTAGGCCTAGTGGATGAACAACATGAATGAGATATGAGTATCCTTTAAAATCAAAGGGTCCCACCTTCATAATCTAGTTATGGCTTTCCTAAGAGGAAGCCTTTTTTTTAAGGCACATGCTAGTTTGTTAACATGATTGCATCTAAGTCAGTATGATTGTAAAAGACACGTGTATTGTAGTTTGTTATAAAGATAATTGTCTTTATCTTTGTACACATGTATTTTAGACTGATTGGTATACTATCTACGTTTTTTCTAAAGGCATGTATTACCATTTGTAAAAGAGAGAGACTTCAAGCTATTTTTCAAACTTCTAAGCTATTAATACAAAGATCAAGAAATTCTATAGGAATTATCCAGATTGATGTGTTGTGAATTACTAAGTTTCTCAATTGTTTGTCTAAGTTTGAGTGTGAATATTTTTTAGGAATACTAGGTTAGATCATTAATTACAATGCTGCTAACTTGTGTAATGCTATGTTAGTTGAATGAAATTGAGTTTACATTGTTTTATTTGCTTTGAAACAAAGATGTGCATTAGCTATCTAGATGTGGTCTAAAACTTTAAAAGTAAATCCAAATCTTACTTGTATTGTCATTCTATCTCTAGAATCAAGCCTAGTTCTTATTGAAATGTGAGCTTAGGCTACTTTACACTATATGTTGGTTGAGATCATGCTTGGTAATCCTTAGAACCTTGTTAATATGTTTATAATTAAGATCAGCAATCACCATTTATTTCTTACTCTACCTTTTAATTTTGATCTTTCTTTGAACAATTCACTCTAGCTTAGATACATTATTCATAGCCATTTAGTTTGGTCAATAGTTCAGTTTTAGACCAATTTATCAAAATTAGCACTAAGATTCATAAGAGAAGGCACCAAGATGCCTCCCAACCATCATATTTTATAAGTATTATGGAACAGTCTACATTGTTCTATATATATATATATATATATATATATATATATATATATATATATATCACCACAGGTATCCTAATTTCCAAATACTTACAACTCATGCCCTGAATCCTTTGGATTCTAAAATGAGAAGTGTTTTTTAAACACTAAGAGCATCTTTGTACATTTATAAGTATCAACATAATGATTGTTCCAAGGAAATAAAATGTGTAGAATAAATAAGGTGGTGATGCATGGTTATGAATGAATATATTTTAAATAATGTGTACTTCAAGAGATAAGATATGAAAAGTAATTATAGGTGGTAGTAGTTGTGAAAAACTAGTTTCCAAGGACATGATTGAGAAACTAGGTTTGCAGTGTGGAAAACATCATAATCCTCATCCAATTTCATGGTTTAATAAAGGAATGAAGTTAAAGTAGATAAAAGTTGCGTAATCATATTTTTTAAAATTAAAACTTATAATGATGATATATATTATAATGTTATACCAATAGATGCATGCCATATGTTATTGGGAAGGCCATGGTAGTTTGATAACAATGCAATTAATGATGGGTCAAATAATATGTATAATTTTTGGAAAGGTAGTATAAAGGTATTTTTGTTACCTATTAAATAATGAGGGTAGGTTAAAATCATAATGACTAAAAAATAATTTCTCAAAGACATGAAGATGAAAAATTGTTATTATGCATTAATATCAAATAAAAAAGACACATAAGTGATGTAAGTACTAGTAGAAGAAACAATAGTGTTGAAAGAATATATCGATGTTATACCTAATGAGTTACCATATGGTTTAATTCCAAAGATATATTCAAAATCATATTGATTTTATTTCAATATGAGCTCTACCTAATCAATCAGCTTATAAGATGAGTCCAACAGAACATGCACAATTAAATAACTAGGTTATTGAATTGGTGAGGAAGGGTGTAGTAAGGGAGAGCATGATTCCATGTACAACATCAACATTACTCTTTCAAAATAAATATGGAGGGTAGATGATGTGTGTGGATAGTATAAAAGTTAATAAAATTATAATCACGTATATGTTTCCTATTATTCAGTTAGATGATATGAAGGATGTTCTTATAAGAGCAAAATATTTTACTTGAGATTGATCTAAGGAGTGGATACTATTAGATTTGGATTCATGAATGAGATGAATTTAAAAAAATTATTCAAGACTAGAGATGGCTTATTTGAGTGGATGGTGATGACATTTAGATTATTTAATGTACCCATCACATTTACGATGGTGATGAACATAGTTCTATGAGAATATAGTGGTAAGTTTGTGGTGATTTATTTCGATGATATTTTAATTTTCATAAAGACTAAAGAAGATCACTTATAGCATTTGAGAATTATATTAAAATTATTTGGAAAATAGAATCTCTATGTGAATTTGAATAAGTGTAGGTTTATGCAGAATAGTTTGGTATTTTTGGGATTTGTAGTTTTAACAAATACTATAATAATGGATGAAAAAAAGTAAAGGCAATTATTGAGTGTTATCCCAAAGAACATCACAAAGGTAAGAGGTTTCTATGTTTTATCAATTTTTACAAAAAATTCACTAATAATTTTAGTAGTCGTATTGTACCAATAACAAATTGTTTGAAAGGAAACAAATTTCCATGGACAAGGTTAGCAATAGAAAGCTTTAATTTGTTGAATAAGAAAATTACAAAAAACCTATTTTAGCATTTCCATATTTTAACAAAGTTTCTGAGGTTGATTATGATGCTTCTTTTGTGGGAATTTATGATATGTTAAGTCAATAAGGGAAGCCAATAGCATATTTTGGAGAGAAATTGAATGAAGTAAAAATAATGTAGTCTACATATGATGTTGAATTTTATGTCATTTTAAAAATATTAAGACATTGGAGGCATTATATGGTGCCTAAGGATTTTATCTTATTTATTGATCATGAGGTTTAAGAGTATGTGAACACTCAAAAGAAGTTAAATAGTAGGCATGCACAGTGGGTGTATTTCTTACAAGGTTATACTTTTGTGTTGAAGCATAAATTAGGAAAATAGAATTAGAAAGCTAATGCTTTGATTCATTCAATGGAGTTGATAACTACTATGGTGAGTGAAGTAGTTTGATTTTAATTTATTAAGGAAGTATATTATAGTGATCCATATTTTAACAAGATAATTGAGCAATGTAAGAATCTATTGACAAGTGATACAAGTAATATTTATTGTGAGTATATTATGGAAGATGGTTATCTCTTCAAAAGTAAATAATTATTCATTCTAATTAGGTCACTAATAGATAATATTATAAGAGATTTGCATAGTGGTCTTTTCGTTGGGCATTTTGGTAAGATAAAGATAATAGCTTTGGTGAAAGAGAGGTATTTTTGGCAAAAGATGAAGAGATATTTGACAATTTATGTTTAAAGATCTATAATATGTCAAGTGGTAAAAAGACATGCATAAATATAGGGTTGTACATGCCATTAATAGTTCTAAAAGGACCATGGATAGATTTGAGTATAGATTTTATGTTAGCATTACCAAACCCACAGAGAGGTAATGATTCAATTTTTGTTATTGTAGAATGGTTTACTATGATGGTTCATTTTATTCCATGTAAGAAAACCAATGATGCCACTAGATTTTTAGAACTATTTTTCAAGAATATTATGAGATTGCATGGTGTTATAAAACCATTACATCAGATAGGGGCAAAAAATTTATAAGTCATTTTTGGAGGACTTAGAGGAAGAACAAGAATAAGCTAAAATTCAGTAGTGTATACCACTCTCAAATACATGGATAGATAGAAATTATAAATAAGATATTGGGAAATTTATTAATATGCATATTTGGATAGAAACCCAAACAATGAGACTTGGCTTTATCAAAAGATGAGTTTGCATATAATAGTTTAGTGAATAGATCAATAGAAAAATCATCATTTTATATTATTTATAAGAGAAATCCTATGAGTGTTTTATATTTGATACAGTTACCAATTGTAAAATGAGTTAGTGATGATGCATACATATTTTCAAAACACATACAACAATTACAAGAAGAAGTAAGAAGAAAGTTTCAAAATAGTAATGAGAAGTATAAAGCAACCATAGATATCAGAAGAAGGTCAAAAATATTTGAAGTAGTATATTTGGTAACGGTTTACTTGAGAAAAGAGAGATTTTTGAAAGGCACATATAACAAATTAAAGTACAATAAAATTAGACCATGCACAATTGTGAATAAATTCAATGACAATGTTTATGAGGTGAATTGTGAGTACTTTAAGAATGATATATATGGGTATATTTAATATAGATTTATTTAAGATATATATGCTAATTTAATAATCAAGAATATATATCATATTTGAAAAAATACATTATAGCTTTCGTTATATATCCATCACATTAAAAAAAATATGATAAGAAAAATACCTACAACTTTGATCGGCTTCATTTGTATCTATTAGCAAATTCTTTTTTTTCAAAAGGTCAAGTGATGATTTTTTTATGTGATTGGCAGGGAGTATCATCAAATTTCAAACTAAAGAGATCAACTACCATTAAATAGATTGACATCTAACCCTACAATGCCTTTCGAAGGGAAAAGAAGCTCTGAGATTCACTAGTGAAATGAATTGTGACATAGAATCTTTGTTTTTGTTTTTTCCATGTAAGTATAAGTCAAGTTATGTTTGGAGTCAATGGATGTGTGTATGAATGTATGAAAGATTTTAATTATTTTTATTGATTAAGTAATTTATGATATTAAAAATAATTAATTAAAATATTTTTTTAATTATTATTTAAAATTAAAATTGTTTTATTCATTATTTTAATATTAATTTTTTTATTATAATTTTTAATTAAAAAATCAAAATAATTTTAAAATAGTTTTAGATATATAAAGAATATATAGCTCTAGTCAATACTATCTATTCAACATTTTTCTGAGTTTTAATATAAATATGTTGTCAAAATTCAAGTAGTTCATATTTTATATACAGTTTACTTACAATTAATATGAAAAATATCTACTAAATGTTCCAAAATATTTAAAATCATAGAAACAAAATTGTATATAGGATATTTGAAAGTATATAAGAAAATTATATATTAAAGATTTATATAAATTCAAAATTATATTTATATAAATTTGAAAATGAAATTTATTATATTTTATATATATATTTAAGTTGATAAAGTGTATTTGGAGGTGGAATAACTTTAGATTTTATTGGATGATTACGAGAGTGCTTCTTATATTATTCCTAATTCTCTTCTTTGTGGGTTGCTTCCATAGGGGTATGAGGGAGAATTCATTTCAAGAGGAGACACCACAATGACATTTTCAAAAGAAATCCCCTCCGTTGGCACTTTTTATCTTTACCCTTAGGAAAGAGGCTAAAGATGATAAAGACTAAGGAAAACACGATGTTTACAAGCCTATCTTTGATACAGTGAACATGTTTATTGAAATTAATTGGGGGGTTAGGGTGACAAGTTAGATGATCCACTGCCTCTCCTATCATTATTTATTATTATTCTAATTTATTAATGTTTTATTGTTATTTGTTATTTTTATATAACTCTAATTCATTGTGTTTTCATCATTTTTAGTTGAAAAATATTTCAAATTAACTTATTAAGTATTTCAAAGTTTTGGTGAATGTAATTTTCATGGAATGTGACTTTTACATTTTTTGTTTGTATGATTAATTTTGTTATATAATATTTTATTAATATATAAGAAAATAAATTAATTTTAAAAAAATAAAAATTTATATTTGTAATAGTTTAATTAATGTAAATAGTAATAAATGTATTATTATCCTATCCACCAAAATATAAATATTTAAAGATAACCAAATAAAATAAATAAATTAAATTTTAATTTTAAAATAATTAAAATAAATACCATCCAATTTTTTTTATTTTTGAATTTAAATTATATCTTAAAACTAAATGACTTTAATAATTGTTATGAATTTTCTATAATTAAACTGACAATTTGGAAGTTAACACTCTTAACTAAATTATTTAATGGGGTAACCTTTATCTCAAGTAACTATTTTCACACAAAACATCCTTGTTATAAACTTTGCTCTTATAAATTGTTGCATCTTTGAAATATATTATTTTAGATTCTAAATTATTATTGTTTTGCGGCATCCTTGAGATCCATATTAGGGCCAATGCATACTTCATCTTCATTTCACATCTAATCAGTAATAGCTTGTGTGTTTTTGTTTTTGTGTGTTTTTGTTTTTACATTTAATCATAAATAAGCGATGTGTTTTTGGTGTGGCTTCTTTGGGATCTAATGTATACTTCATTTTCATTTTAAATTCAAGAGAGAATATGAAAAACCAAAAAAAAACACCAAATTCTTTACCTTTTATATGGTATTTATAATGTGTGATTTTGATTTATTTTTTAACTTTGAATAAAAATTTTGAAACAATTTTTTTTTGATACGTAGAGGAAGATATTGAAGAAAATGTAGTGAAATATCACTAGAGTCTATACATGATATTATGTACTCCCTTGGAGATGGTTTTGAAGATAATCCAAGTAGTTAGTTACCTCCTCCAATTCCATCAAAAAATTGGGGTTGATACCAAATAATAAATCTTTAATGAAAATGCTATTGATAACTTTCAATGCAGGTCTCACAATGTCCAACAAGTACACATAGATTAGTTTGTCACTTCCTGCATTTGACCAATGACATTTTAAGCTTTTGAATAATTTTTGGGTACGTCTCCACTATAAATCAATCTCCTCAAACTTGCTCTCTGCCATTGCTATTAGGCCATTTTTATCTATAAATGTCATCTTTATCGGCCCACAAAATCTAAAAATAAAAACGTTGCCCATAAATGAAATCTATCTTTCATCTATAATGTACATGCATATTATGAGATTAACCAAATATATATTCAACATAGTTAAAAAAATTACTATATTAATATCCTTTTTCATGTCCACGTACCCCACAATTATAGAGTTGTGAGACCATTATCACATATGAGACACTAGTGTTGTATATGTTCATAGGCTATGGCTTTTGTTTCTTTTACAATAAAATTTAGTTTTGCCAAGTAAGAATGTGTTCCAATGACCTCTTAGACATCCATGTATATCCTTATTTATATTACCTTAGCTATAACTCTGACCTTTATCATATATTCTCACTAAAAAATGTTACAGGTGATGTATTTCAAATATGGTTTTTGCTACATTCATATCAAAAAAATAATGCTATATGTTGCAAAAATAAAATTAACTATTCTCTTGACATTACCATTGTCAAGTTTAACTTTTTTAGACATTACGAAAATTATTATTTTTCCTTCTAATAAGCATAATTTTTGGTGTAAAATATGGCACACATAAATTTAATATAATTACATATCTAATTTTGGGTGTGAAATAGGCACACATAAATTTAATCTAATTATATAAATGTATTAATATATTACAAACATATTTAAATTCTAGGACATGCCATTATAAATCTTAGATAGAAATATAAGATATGAAGTTTATAATTCCAACATTATTCCTAGTATTGATAGTGGCATTCACCTCTTGATATTTTATTAGTCCCTACCAACACAGGGTATTATATCATCAACACTTTTTTGAACACCTTTATAATATATGTAATCAAGAAGAAGGTTAATTTTATATGTATTATAAAGCTCATTTAGGGTCCACCAAATCTTATTGATATTATTATTTCAATTTTAGTCTAGCCACCTACCGAGTTGATAGGACGTCTTTAATAGAACTATTATTAGTAAAATTGAAATTGCAACAAAAAATTATACAATATTATTTTTTTCTTTTCAAGTTCAAATTATTAAAACAAGTTTACATTAAAAATTTCCCTGATGTGAACTCAAGCACAAACAATTATTAATACAAAGGTAGGGACAAACATTTCTTATTACAAAGGCAAGAACTAGCCACTACACGGCCCTTGTTTGTTCTTAATGTCACTTGATATATAAATTTATAATGAACTATTGTGGGCTTATGATTATAACTCTATTTTATTCTTATAATTCATCTTGATATGACATTTGATGTACTTTTAATTTAAATTGTAATATGATACCACCCATCTTTTTGATCTGGCATGTAATATATTTTTAATCCGTTAACATATAATGCATGCTTTCAAATTAAAAAAATGAAATTGTTAAACAAATTCACCATTTTGTTTGCCTTGAAGTTTCACCCAAAAAAATGTGTACTAGGGTTTATGTAGGTATGAATATCTTATGGTGCAAAGCAGCACCCCTAAAACATTTTTTTCCAAAATAATTTTTAAATGAAGGTTTTCTACAAAACTTTATATTTTCATAACTAGGGAAAAGTTGAAATATCAAAATTGCATTAGGAGGTTGTTGACATAAGAAACTATATGAAAATCATGAGTTAGAATGTTGAGAAACTTCATGTTATGATGGAGTGTACTTCTCTAGAAATAAAAGAGGAGTCTATCATAGAATAGTAAAGAGTATCTCCTCACACAATGGGGGGATGCATATTGGGGATGAAGAAATTTCCTATAATTATTTGGATATGATTGACATATTTTTAATGTCACTTTTAATAGGTAGAGGTTATCAAACATGTATTAATATATATATATTTTTTTAGGTTAACAATTTACGTGTTAGGACCCCCTCTTAGTTATTTTATTTTTAATCATTATTATTTAAACAAATATAGATGCATATAACGTGTAAGTCATCTTTTAAATTATTTAGGATAATCTCATATGCTTGGAAAGTAGTAATTAGATATCATATAATAGTATAATTTGCAAACATATAATTATGTAAATATATTCATGAATTATATTGTTTTGATATTTTTCTCAAAGTATTTTACCCTTTTGAAAAGGCTAATGATATTGTAAAATATTTTTTCTCTCTTCTAATACAATGTAGTTATCCTACATATCATTTGTATTATATATTTTTCTTATTTTGGTATTAGATTAGTCTATTTTAAGAAGGTTTATATCATTTGATATCATATTTATTTCAAGGTTCATGTTCCACAACAATAATATAAGTTTAGGACTCTTTACAAATGTTCATTATATGTTCTCACCTTGCCATAAACAAGACCTTGGTGATTATAAAGTGGTTCAAAAGTAGTGAAACTAAGCCTCCTAACTTGAACCCAACCTTTTTTCCCCCTGAAGTAGTTATTTTTGTTAAGGCTATAACCTCATGTGTTAAGGTTTTTTAAATATCATGTATAGAAAACTTTCATTTATTTTTAAGCATATGAGATTCTTATATGAAGTGGGATGGGATTTGATGTCGACCATCATAGGCACCTAGATAGTTGTACATAGAATTGATGTTTCCACACACATTTAGGTATATTGGAAGAACCCATATCTATTCTAGAAGCCTATCCATAGGAAGCCTTTCCCTATCTATTTATTGTGGTAACCCATAGGTGGTTAACCATGGGAAGATACCCACAATTGACCTAAAAGATAGGATAGTGTAATATCAGTTGGTCTACCCTCCATAGTGTTATGAAAAATTTGGGCCAACACTATTTAATAATTAGATAACTTTGAATGGAAGACCACAATCCAAATACACTATGTAGAAACTATACCCATTTTCATTCAATTAAGTTAAAATATGGTAATTTGGAGTTAATAAAAATGACATCTTGTTTATCCTTTCCAAAAACTTAACATATGAAAGCATAATCCATATAGTATAGATAGTAGTTACACAATTTAGAAGATTAAAAAAGTTTTCAAAATGAAGAGAAATATGACCGATATACCAATACAAAAGGAGCAATAGTAAAATAACATTTATGATAAGAATTAATTTAATAAATGAAATTTACACAATAATACACAATAATAAAAAATTAGACATTTTTTTTGAAAGGTAACACAGTGATATTGATGCTTATGTTTTTGCCTACTGATGTTAGGGTTTATTCACAACTAGATGGGAAATATGTGGAGATGGTTATGAAGGAATTTTTCATGTGTTAGGTGAAGAATTATTCATTGTGTGTAGGATATCTTTTAGTAACTATGACTACCAAGAAGAAGGTAGCAACTAGCTCTGAGAAAGATGTAGGTATCATGACTAGTGGGTGTCTAAAGCCTACTTTAGGGCATTCACATGCATAACCATATCTTTTGATTGAGTAGTATATTCCCTTCAGTAGTATTTTTGTGATTGGATCTCTTTTATACCACTATTGATGATATAGGCACATGAGGCCTAAACTGTGATGCCAATATTGTAACAAGGGGAAAATATTTTGTCGAAGTGATTTCCCAAGAGGAGAAGTTAGTGAAAATAGAAGTAAAACATTTGATCACTACAAAGGCCACTCTAGTAGTGTCCTTTAAGGAGGAGGATCTTTAAGAGGTGATCTTGAATGAGAAATGTTTTGTGGCTAGGGGCTTAGTGTACATATTTGACATATTTTGGCCAAGCCTCCCTACTCTTTAGCAGTAGGTCTCTAATTCATGGTGGAATTTAATATAGGATAGCTTGGAACTCTACTCATGTGCCAAAGGTCTTTTCATTATGTTTTTTTATAGTCTTGTAGACCACAATAAGGTCATTCAGGTTAAATCTTAGAGTTAGGATCAACACCTCCTATTTTTGAAGCCTTAGTTCCCCACCTTCAACCCTCTTCTCAAAAACCTTACCATAAAGCCCATAGGTATAGATGATGTATCTTCCCCTTAAATTTTGGGTAAATATTACCTATCATCCATTGGTGGTATCTTGGGTGACATGTTGGACATAAATTCTTATACCTCTAGCTTTTCACACATCACCTTTACTCATATTCTTGTTTGTTTGAATATCTCTCAGGACCTTCCAACATCCATTGAGTTGAGAGTTAAAGGCTAGTGTTGGACTCAAACCCTTGATTATGAGGGGTTTCCATTCACTTGTTTTGTATGCTTTAAAATCTAGTGCTCACCAAAGCTTGTGGAATAAATTAGGCATTAGTAAACAAATGAAAGTAAAAATGCATAAGAGAATACTAATTAAGCGATGTATAGGTAATGCCCTAATACATGGAGAGGAAGAGAAATATTACTCAAAATCAATTACTTATGTTACTTCTATATACTAAAGAGAGGAGAAAATTTAGAGATATTTACCTAGAAGATGAACTCATCAAGACTCAATCTCTCACTTGGACAAAAGTGCTTTGTAAGAGGTTTTTTTGGTTTGTAAGGATCACTAAAAAAGGCCAAAGAATACAAGACTTCTCCACAAGGATAGATTATTCTCCAAGTCAAAACCCTAAGCTAAGAATCCTCAAGTATAATGGTGGAATAAATTATTGTAAATAATCATAAATGAATAATAACTCTTGCCTAGTCTCAAATAATGGTGAAATGGATGTGTTTATATAGTTGGATTTAACCCTAAACCCTTCCAAATGTTTTGGTTGATGGGGTCAACCTAGTATCATTATTGAAAACAACTCAGTAGGTTATGGGCTAGGTCAGCCAAGAGTTGACCTAAACCCTAAATGAGTTTTACCAATAAGTGTGCAAGGTTGACCTAGTCATATAAATTGTCAAAAGAGGTTTTAGGTTAGGAAAAGGGGTACTAAAGGTGGTAAAAGACTAGAAGAGTGTGCAAAAGAGGAGACAAAGCTTAGGGGAATGTTTTTAAGATCTGGTTGGATTGGTAATAAGTATTAATAATGGATAATAATCTTGAAAATCATCAATGGTCTGCCCACTTCTTTCATAGTGCACCCCTTAAGGCATGCACTTAGAGAGATTGGGACTCGATGGGTTCCTACAAGATAGAAAGCATCATTAATTGATAAAGTTTGATAATATTATGTGTATACATATGCCCCACTTTAATCTCATCACATGTCACTCAAGTGAAATAGGGGATGGTGATTTGAGAAAGAATATAGTAACACACAACATTGAGGCTAAAAAGTTGTAGTATTTTAAAGCAAAAATAATTGAAATTAAATGACTGAAATGGAAATAACTAAAAAGTAAGTGTGATGTGTACCTTGACCTACCTTTATTATTGGATTTTTTCTATTGTTTTCTTAGTTTTGATTTTTTATGGCATAGAGATTACTTTTGATAAACCCAAGAATACAAAACTAAAGAGCAAAAGCAAACAAATGCAAGAAAGATAAGATAAATGGTGCTATGTGGACATGATGTACTTGAAAAGTTGGAAAGTTGGGGTGATAAGTGGTATGTTAGACCAAATGACCAATTTGAAACTTAGAGTAAATTGGGTAACTAAAAATCTAAGGTTACTAAAGACTAAAATACTCAAACAAGTAAACATAAAGTAAGAAAGGAAAACTCACCAAGTCAAACCAAGGATACATGTAAAAAAGGATGGTAATAAAACATCAATGTAAAAATAGTAAAAATCCTTACTTAAGCAAATATGGGAAATCAAAAATGTTAAAACAACATTGATGAGTGAACATGAACAATCTTTACTCAATCATCAATGGAAAAAGATGCATAAAAGGGAAAACAACATTGGTGAGTAAGGAGTGACAAGCCAACCTAACTCAACAATGGAAAAAATACATGAAAGTATAAATGGACTTAGGTGTCCCAAAAAAAAGGTAGTGCATCAATGATAAATGGTAAAATGAAATCAAGACATATTTAGAAATGTAGAGTCATGGTGTAGAGAAAGCGATCCATAGTTACTCAATCATATTATTTTATTATGAGGGTTGATAAAACTGAAACAAAGTAGTGTTAGCATGTTTTTAAGATGTGAAGAAGAAGGAAGTATAGAAGAGGGAAAATATATTTATAATCACACATGCCTATCAAGGGGGTTATTAAATGGGTCGAGGGGAGAATGAAGTAAAAACCAAGGTAGAAGAACTCTTTATCAAAGTCAAAACACTCAAGTTAGGTTTGTCAAAACAAGAGGACTTTCGACATTAAGGACTCTGAAGAACCTCTCCTAGCCACACAAGTCTTAAGTCAACAAATTATTTATGTAGATCATCCCACGAAGGTTATATGCATAAAAATTAAATTGGACCTACCTTCCCATAATGTGTTCTTATTTCCTTAGGACCCCTTACAAAGTCATCAGTCTACTAAAAAGATT
Source organism: Torreya grandis (assembly GCA_037957365.1). Taxonomy (NCBI): domain Eukaryota; kingdom Viridiplantae; phylum Streptophyta; class Pinopsida; order Cupressales; family Taxaceae; genus Torreya; species Torreya grandis. Next base: position 512,697 of record JARHVA010006878.1, read on the forward strand.
GGGTAATTACATGAGAAAATAGGTAAAACCATAGATTTTATTTAATTCTCTTATTCCAATCTACTACCCAACTACACCCCAATGGATCTCGACTCTATTATGAGGCCAACTATGGAGTTTGAGCTTTAATTGGAGATAGGATGTGTGATTATAATCACATCTTTTGTTGTTATTTTGACTTTTGAGATTTTTATGTTGCCTTTTCTATATCACTGCCTTATGTTTCAAATAATTTGGATTTTTAATTTCTTGATGTATTTTTATATTCCTCTTCCATATGGATTTGAAAAACCAAACATGGGTGCTAAATATTATTTTCATTTGAATACTTGGAACTTGGTTACTAAGAGAGAGAATTCTAGAGAGCATGGTGTCTAGGAGTCTCATAAATGCAAGTAAAATAAAAGTGCTATCTTGAATTTGACCTTGTTTAATCCAATGTGGAGTGAAAGGAAAGGAAATCAAGAGGAATGAAACATGAAACAATTTGAATTAATTCAAATCACAAAAAAGGTGACAAAAGGCAAAAAATGGATTCAATGATAGAAAAGTGTGATTCCTTATCATAAGAATGAGATAAATGGAGGAAAACATGCTAACATATATTGTTATGTAAATTTAATCTATCATAAGAAGCATAATTTAAAGCTAAAAACAAAGATCAAGAACTTGTAACCATTGTAAACCACATTATAGATAGGAATGATAAGATGGTGATTTTATGAGGAAGGCTAGGTCATATCCATAGTCTTACACTGTAACTCATTAAAGAGAAATCCATGAGGGTATGCTAAAAAATATTATAAGAATAAATGGGATAATAAAAATATGGTATTTGTGAGGAAGGACACATCTATCCATGGTCTTACACTGTAACTCATAAAGAGAAACCCAAGGTGTACCAAAAAAGTGTGTAAAAAGTGAGAAAATAAAGAGGATAAAAGTACATCATGAAGAAGACCAAGTTATATCCAAAGTTTTACAATGTAACTCATGATAAAAAGGGAAAACCAAAAGACCAAAAGGAAGGACTAAGGCTTGTGAAAAGACAAAATTACTGTAAAGGGTGAGACTGTGTAAGTATCCTACAAAAAGTGTTAAAGGGATAACATGTAGAAAGAATGATAAGAAGGAAAGCATCCTACACTAATGTTTATGTCAAGGATGATCATGTAAGAGACAAGCTTGTGTTTTGGGTTTTTTGAAGTTAAATTAGTTTTGTATCATGCTAGGTAGAATAATAGTGGTCAACACAAGATTCCCCAAAGGGTAATTGGATATAGGTATGGGCAGCACAATATGCCCCAAAGTATGAAATGATATGTTGGTGGACATCACAATATGCTCCAAAGGTTTGATTAATGTGTGGATAAGCATCACAAGATGCCCCAATAGATAAAAAGAGGAAGAAAAGATAGGAAAAGATAAGCAAAGAGAACCCAATATAGTGTCTAAATGGATTGATGTTGTCCAAGAAGATTCTAATAGAGGATTTCATGATTTTGGAAAAGAAAAATATGATAACCAAAAAGAATTAGAGACAAACAGCTAATTTGGGTAGACAGAGAATTAATTCAGATATACAAAAGAGCAAGGGTAGCAATAAGAGTAAAAATTTGACCAAGTCAACATATTATTGCAAACTAAGAAATGTAGACATAAATTCCTAACACAAATTATGTTGAAATTGTCAATCTTACTCAAATTGCACTCAAATGCACATTTTAGGTTAAAATCACTAAAACACCTTAAATGGTTCAAACTTGTTATCTACAAGTGTCAATTTAGGCCAAAGTATCCCTAAATAGGGCAATGCATTTTATGTGATTCCTAACTTTGATCAGTTCATTTTGAGTTAAAATGATTATTTCACCTTTTTGTGCTTTGGATCACTCTTTTCTCCTAATTCAGTAGTACATGTCATATACCTTTGTTGTGTTGTGTTAGAAATGTCCTAAATGGGAATATGGTTCCAACACATCTAAAATCACCTTCCAATCCTTCCTAAGTCAAATTATGACCTAGTAATATGACTTTCTAACCATTTTGATTAATTGAAGGTAAATTTCCAAATAATTGTACAAATGTTGATTAATCTTGTTTAATGCTAATTAATCTGAATCAAGAGTTTAAGTGGATTTTCCATGGAAGTTGTTGAATATTTATTTTTGTAAATTGATTACTATTAAATTCATCACCTAATGACATCATTTTTTGGAAAGGCATCCCTAGGCCATAAATGCATAAAATATCTAAATCATGGCCTCTCATGCCTCATTAATGCCCCTTCTTTCCAAAATAATTATGAAGCCATTTATTAATTTTAGCCTCCAAAATTGAATGGATTCTTGGCCACATATCTTCATCTCAAAATGGATAGTAATAATTCATTTTGATCGATCTTAAAAATCTATAAATAGAGAGGCCATGAACATCATTTTTAAGCTCAAGTATTGTAATTTTATAATGCTAAAATCTCTTCACAACTCATTTGTGTTTTGATTATTGTATTATTTATATTTGGATTAGTTTCATTTGATAGGAAATTAGATATTTTTAATATTATGAGCCTAGGTTTTATGGAGTATTCTTGAGACATTGGAGGAGTTTACCACCATTGTTGATGAAGACAAGGATGCTTGGTCAAGGAGAAAACATGCTTGGAGCCACTCTTGGGTGATGGAATCAATTTATGAAGGTAACTAGTATTGATTTATTTTATTTTATTCTTTATTATCATTAGCAACCCTCACATGAATAGTTTGGCTTGATGTGTTTAGCTCTTTAGGCATTTTTCTTTGATTTCTTGGACTAATGCTTGACTAATAATTTATTGTAATCCAACCTACATTTTAGCATGCTCGGTGGGACTGTTCCCCATGAATTTGATCAAATATCACCTACAAGCAACATACTAACCATTGTCATTGAATATATTGGAGTGTGGAAACAAAAAAGGTGAAAGTTTGAGCTAAAATTCATTTTTTGAGAAGTCACGGTTTTGTTTTTGAGAGTAACAATTTTATTCTCTATCACAATCTTGTTGTTAACACAATAGAGATTTTGTGACCCCAAACAGTGTTTTCATTAGCTTGAATCATGATTTTGTCTAGAACAATGATTTTGTAGCCCCGAGCAGTGAAATCACTGACCCAAATAGTGAAATTATTACTTGGAACAATGATTTCTTATAATAATGATTTCGTTCATCAATTTCATTTCCTAGAATAACATTTTTGTCATCTTGACCCAGAATAATGTTTTTATCCACAATAGTGATTTTTTATCCTTGTGTAGCATTTTTGTCCCCTAGAACAACATTTTTGTCTAGAATAATGATTTTGTAGCCTTGCATAGCATTTGTCACCCAAAACAACTTTTTTTTGTCTAGAATAGTGTTTTTCTCCTGAATAGAGGGATTATCAACCTAAATAGTGGGATTGACTATGTCAAACTTGTTGTACCCAAAAAATGTCACTCATTTTTAGGACAACATATAAGCTATTTTGGTCTTGTAAGACCAAAATATCTCTTCCCATTTCAAAAAATTATTCTAAACTTTCAAAATTGGGAATTATTCAAGCTTTTTCAGTCAAAGGACTAATGGTTCAATAAGTTCAAAGGCTTATACAAGAAAGTTCAATCAAAAGAACAAGTTTCCGACACTTAGTCATTTTCAAGACTAGTTCAAGGTTCAAAAGGTTCAATGTGCTCAATCGAGTTCGAAAGGTTCAATGGGTTCAAGGTTCAACGGGTTCAACGAGCCTTGTTTCAAAGAATCTTGGTTCAAGCGGTCAATAGAAACAAGGGAATGAACCATTGAACCTTTGAACCAAAGTTGATTCAATCAATCGGTTCAAGTGACAAGTTCAAAGGAGTGCCCCAAGCATCAAAGACACAAGTGCCCTTGTGAAGGGATTTTTTGAGGAAAAAATGACAAAGGAAGGAAACAAGTAGACTAAAATGAAAGCCTAATAGAACCCAATGGATGCTGCAACATGTCATCTTCCGAGCCTCATTTCACTTTGTTCTTAAGAGCAATGGAAGCTACCACATGTCCTTTATAAGTTAAGCATAACATGCCATGTGTCATCATCTGCATGAATCCAAATGAGTCCCACATGTTTCTATAGTATTTATAGAATCCAATGGAAGCCGCCACATGTCATCTTCCGCAAGACACTCAAAAGGTATCCAAAGCTTCTACAAGTTCAATGGATGATGCCATGTGTCCTCTCCTATTTCACAGCGGATGCTGCCATATGTCACATGTTGAGATTCACATAAAATCAACTAAGGCAAATTTCCAAGGGACAAACAGTCCTTTCGGAGGACACTCAAAAGCTGAAGTGAACCATTGCAAAAACCTAAAAGGATAATTTGGAGCTCAAACAACCCTTTCAGAGGGTAGGAAGGAAGCAAATGGACCAATTCAAAGGCTAAAATAGAAAAGGGATTTCCTTCAAAAAAGTTCCCCTAGCAAAAGTGACAAAGAGACAATTCCTTCAGACAAATTGTCTGAAAGAATCTCTTCAGACTTTTTCTCCAAAAGAAAAGTCTGAAGAAACTAAAAACTCACAATGCTGCCACGTGTCCTTCATCAAAATCACAGCGGAACATGTCACGTGTTTCTCATCAAATGCAGCAGAAGCTGCCAAGTGTCATCTTCTACAAGATTCTCAAAAGAGACACGAAAGCTACCACATGTCCCAATTTAACTCTACAGAGAGAGACAAGTGTTTGCACCCGTGATTTTGAGTTTCTAATAGGTTTCAAAGCCTCTATTAATAAGCATCTCTCAGAGTCCTGTAGAAGTTGCCACGTGTCTTCGCCTATTTAGCAGTGGAATGTGCCACATGTCAATTGTTAAAGATCAGAAAAAAGTGACTAAGGAATAGAGCATCGAATTAAATCTAAGACCCAATTCAAATAACCAAAAAAGGAGGAATGATGAAGAAGGACTAGAAACATTTACACATCAGATATGTTTCTAGAATCAGATCACCAAATGGACATTGAAAGATGCAAACGTTCAATGGCATGACCCGTTTCTCTACATTAAGAAAAGCAAATGGGTAAATGCCCCTAAATTCTAGCATGTCTTCTTAACAAAATTTGATGCAACATGATGTGTTACTGTTCCTGAGTCCTTCTTGAAGAGGCTATATAAGGGACTCTCTTTTATTGTTTTAGGGATCTCTCTCTCTCTAATTATCAGAAATAAAACTCTACCTAAATTGAAAGGCATTATTGGGACTTTGAGCTCAGATTGTTGATCATATTTTGTTATTGGAATAAGAAAGCAAGTGAATTTTTAGACTTTGTGATGTGATATCTTTATTTTTAGGGAAATTGTTCTTATGTCTTTTTCCTTAATATATTTTTTGTTCCTTTAATTCAATAAGCAACATTAGTGAAAGTAGTCAGGAAGGTGTCTTGAAGCCAATTGTGGAGAGACTTTGTGCCCCCACAATTGCCTTTACTATGTTTTCTTTTTGTAATTATGTAAAGGACTTTGGGATGACTTGGTGCCCTCATTATCCTTTGTATCTCACTCTTGGGCAATTCAGGTGGAGACTTTGTGCTACATCTCAATTTGTTGGTTACTACATCCTTGGTTACATTTTGTAATTACTACCAGGAAGATTCTTGTGGTTTGCTAAATAGTACTTATAAAAAAAGAGGAGTGCTTTCTTTCATTATCCCTAAGATTTCTTTTTTGATCCACACGCATCATCTCTAAAAAAAGAGAGATGGATGGTTTATCCTACCTTTGAGTATTATTTTCTGTTTATATATATAGCATATCTATAGGGAACCTCCCCTTGATGAGAGGAGAGATTAGTCCCCTTTTGATGTGGTGAACCTACACATTTGGATGACTAATCTTCCTACTTTGGCTGATCAAACCTATTTTGTTTATCAGTATGCTGATCGAAAAAATATTCAACCAACAATTTTTTGTGACTCTGCTGGGGATATACATAATTTTGTACAATTTAGAACCTCAAGTTTTAGATTGAAACATCACCTGTGTCTTACCCATTATCATTATAACCCTTATCCATTACAGACTCTGGTGACTCCATTTTGTGTCTTACCCATTATCCATTTATAGCCTTACCATCTTCTTCCATGTTCATTATTTTATCTGGTCTACAAAACCAGAGCTACTGGGAAAGAGTGCACAGTTTAAAGCCTCAAGCTTCAAACTAAAGTAAGGTCAATTTTTTTCCATTTTTGTTTCAAAATTTGGCAGATTCAAGGTATACACGAAGCCAAAGGGCTAAAGGTATTTTTGACCCTGTATTCGAGTTGGTACAGCAAAATAATTTTGATCTATTTCCTTCACCATCTCACCTCCAATGAACCAAGAGCTTTCCTCCTACTAAATCTAGGTCTTCATTGCCAAATAAAGTATCCACTTCTACTGTTGATAAAGCTTTGCCAATAATTACCCCTCTTAGATGAGTTATTCCTCCTTTTCATAGTCATATAATGGCAATTCAAGGCCCCTGGAGTAATTCGTTTGGTCCTCTCAATCTTACTCCACCTCTACATGAGCTCCCACGTAGTTCAAGGAAGAATTTTCCTAAATTCTATGGTGATGGGAAAGTTCATCCTGATGAACACATTTCAGCCTTCAGCATAGCCTATGGCGTAATTGGAGTAGAATTTGAGATGTAGCAGTCAGGGTATTTGTATAAACATTACAAGGTGTTGTTGCAGATTGGTTTTATAATCTACATGCTCAGTTAGTAACTGATTGGAATACCCTCAAAGCTAAGTTTGAATTCAGATTCAAACTTGCAGAAGATGCACATGCCCTTCTGGCTCAACTCACATAGATGAAGAAAGAACCTCATGAACCAATGAGGGACTTCATAGCCAAGTTTGACAAATTGAGGAACATAATTCCTATAATTGATCGACCTACAACTGAGAATCTCAAATGCTTCTTCATTAATTCTTAGTTACTTAAAGTAAATTTTCTTTTGAGACACGCTGGTCAAATAGATCTTGTTATAGCTCAACATTTGGCCACTGAGGTAGAAGATGATCTCATCTTAGCAGGGAAGATAAGAAGAGATCCAAATAAAAATAGACCCTCATCATCTTCTAAATATTCATCTATAGGCACCATAGATCCAATGGTGTAGAAGTTGGCAAATGAGTCGCTTGCTCTCAAAAAGCAAATGGTGCAAGGAATATCTTCTGCTCCTTCATACAGAGATATGCCAAGGACATTTCTAAATTAGTCATATCAAGGCAATGCTACCAGAAATTAAGGGCAACAAAATCATCTTCCTCCCCCACAAGGGAAACTTACCCTTGAAGCTCCTCCAACCAATTCAACAATGGGATATCTTGAAGCAAAATTAGATTTCTCTTTCCAGCCTGAATTGAATCAAGAAAATGACGCTGATCTCCTTGTAGAAAATCAAGAAGAATCAGCTGGCAACTCCCACATTGGCTTCTTGAACTACCAAGATGAACCCAGAAACAAAGGAGAAGCTTTTGATGGATCATATACAGTGTTTACTAGGTCCAATAACCAATCAGTCTAGAAAGCTAATAAAGGGAAGACAGAGGAGAAACCTCAACCAATAATTACAATTGCTAAGCGTGGAACCACTCTACCTTTCCAGTCAAAGGATTTGGTAATCATCCAAAAGGTAAGTACATTAATTTCACCTTATACTTCAATTTTGCAGACCATCCCTCCTCCCATCCCTCCTAAAATATAGAAGGTTGAAATGCCTTCCTCTATTCCTAGTTCAATTCAACCATTTGACATAATTGATCATGTCAAAAAGACCAAAATATAAATGTTTGAATTTCAATATTTGCAGTCCAATCCTGATCAATTGGATAAGTTGGTCCAATGTGTCAATAACTAAACCATCCCCGTAAGATAAGAAGCTAAAAATATAACTCTTGATTCCCCAAAGAACATGCCCATTCCAAATAATCTTGTCATTACTCCTCTAGCTTCCCCTGGGAAAATAAAACCTTTCTATGTTTCTTTGTTAATAAATGGTCACAAGCTAAGTAACTATATTATAGACTCAAGTGCATCTGACAATGTCATACCTATTAAAGTAGTTGAATCTCTTGGCCTCGCACTAACCAAGACATTTGGGAGATGTTTCTCCATGGAAAACAAGCAAGTACCATTGTTAGGGCAAATCAAAGATGCCCAATTTGCATTTGCAACATTTCTAGACAAGAGAATAAAGATGACTATCTTGGTGGCTGACGTCCTAGCATCCTATGGCATTTTGCTTGGACAAAATTTTTGCAAGGACATGGGAGGAGAACTAAGCATGGACTTGTTTGAGGAAAGAATTCCTATCAAAGGCGTAATGAAGAGATTACTCCCTGAAAAGGAGGCAAAATACGTGGTCACCCAAACATCAGCCCCTGAAGCTCAAATTCTTTTTGAATCCTCAGGTATGGGTAATTACTTTCTATTTACAGATGAAGTGCATGAAACATTTGATAAAATTCTTGAAAGTGTCAACCCAAAAATCAGTTCAACTAGAATAGCAGAAGAACTAGTAGGTTGCAATATAAATGAAAAAGGATCCTCCCTCTCTAATGAAGGAAAGTCTAAAGAAAAATTAGCATCTGATGAGGTATGGACTCTAGAATTCAATGACAGTTGTTCCTCTACCAGTTTAGGAGTTGAGATTGTGTTGATATCTCCTCAAGGAGATAGGTTTCCTTCATCTTACAAATTACAATTTAGCAACACTAACAATACAGTTGAATATGAATCTCTATTGCTTGGATTGAAGGCTACTCAATACAAAGGCATCAAGTTTATTCATGCCAAGTGGGATGCTAAATTAGTGGTTTGTCAAGTGAGAAACTTATACCAAACCAAGAATGAAATATTATGCCACTACTACAACCTGGTTTGGGACCAAATTGAAAGCTTTGATGCTTTCAACATTTCTGCCATACCCAGGGAATCTAATGATAGAGCTGATACACTTGCTATTTTAGGAACTCTTTTAGTTCCTCACTTAGATTTCAAAGAAGACATGTATACTATTGAGCTAGTCTATAGACCAAGTGTTCCTGACAATGCTGATCATTGGCAAGTGTTCAATGATGATCATCAAATCATTGCCTTCTTAGAATGAAAAGACAATTTCAAAAAACTTTGTTTTGAAGGCAGTGAACCTCAGAAGTAGGAATCAGCCTCTAAATCTAGTTCAGATATAAATGAAGAATTCTTACAGCTAAAAGGAAATAAAATTCCCAAAGTCCTGGTTTCTCTTGAGAAACTATTTGACAAGCATGATAGATTCATCAAACAACAGCAAACAGATTCAAGTTTTTCTCAGGGATTTGATCAAGTAAATCTGACTACTAAAAAAAATCCCAAGATGGTTAACATTGGTAAGTGTTGCACCCCTAAAGAAAGATTCAAGTTCACCACTTTACTCCATCAATTCATGGATGTCTTAGCATATTCTTATGATGACCTGAAGTCTCTCAGACCTGATGAAATCTGCCATGGCATTCCTCTCAAGGCTGACTCAATGCCCTATAAGCAAAAATCCAGACAGTACAATCCAAAAATATCAGGTACTATTCTATATGAGATACAAAAAATGTTAAATGCTATAATCATCTTCCCAATCCATCATTCCACATGGATTGAAAACATAGTGCCTGTAAGGAAGAAGAATGGTGAAATTCACATTTGTGTAGATTTCAGGAATCTAAATCAGTCATCTTTGAAAGATAATTACCCTTTGCCAATTATGGATCAAGTGCTTCAAATAGTGACAGGTTCAGAGATGTTATCAATGCTAGATGGCTTCTTAGGATATAATCAAGTTGAAGTTGGTGAATCAGACCAACACAATACTGCATTCACCACACCTTGGGGTACATTTGCATATAGAAGAATGCCTTTTGGCTTGATAAATGTTGATGCCACCTTTGAGAGAGCAATGGACTTAAATTTCAAAGATGAGATGGATAAATTCATAGTGGTATACCTTGATGACTTAACCATCTTTTCAAAACACCATTTTGATCATGTACGCCACTTGTAACAAGTGTTGGAGTGCTACCGCCATAATGGTATTTACTTGAACCCCAAGAAGTCTATTTTTGGAGTAATAGAGGGGAAACTCCTTGGACACATTGTGTCTAAAGAAGGCATAAATATTGACTCAAATAGAGTCAAGTCTATTCAAGAGCTTAATTTGCCTACAAGTAAAAATGTTGTTCACTCTTTCTTTGGAAAGGTGAATTTCTTATGGAGGTTCATCCCTGAATTTGCTGAGAAGACTAGACACATTGTGAATATGATGAAAGGGAAGACCACCTTTAGCTAGACTAAAGAAGGCAAGTCAGCATTTCAAGATATCAAGACTATCATTGCCCACGCCCCTACCTTGGTTTGTCCAAATTACAACAAAGATTTCATCATATACAGCTATGCTTCTAATCATACACTTTCAACAATTATTACTCAATATGACAAAGAAGGTATGGAATCTCCCATTTCTTTCATGAGTTTCCCTCTCAAAACCCACGAGATGAAGTATTCAAATGTAGAGAAGCATACTTATGCAGTGGTGAAAGAAGTCAAACATTTCCGCTTCTATATCCTGAATTCAGACACTACTGCGTTAGTTCCTGACACTACAGTCAATTCCATATTAACTCAGCAGGAGTTTGGCACAAAAAGAGGCAATTGGATTACAAAGATCCAAGAGTTTGATCTAGACATCAGGTCAAAAAAGATGGTAAGGGGAAAAGGCTTATGCTAATTAATTGCTGACAATAAGCTAGAAGATACACAGCATGAAGAAGATGAAGTGGAAGATACACCAACAGTCCTTTTTGTCTCCACTACCAATGAGTGGTATTCAGGTATTGCTCATTTTCTTACTTATGTTGAATGTCCTGCTCATTTTTCTTATAAAGAAAGAAGGACTATCAAATTGAAACCTACCAATTTTGTCCTTTGGGACAACGGCTTGTACAAGAGAAGCATGGATGGAGTATTCCTTAGCTGTGTAGACAAAGAGAAACAAAGTCAACTTTTGAAATTTTTCCACAATCTAGCATGTGGAGGACATTTTTTTGCTCTTTTGACTGCTCACAAGATTTTGTAAGCCAGGTATTGCTGGCCAACTCTTTTACAAGATGCATATAAGTGGGTGAGAAAATGTGAACTCTGCCAATAATTTGTTGGAAGACCTAAGTTAGTTTCCCTGCCTCTCAAGCCAGTGATTATAGAAGAACCTTTCCAATAATGGGGCATTGATTTTATTAGGACTATAAACCCATCTTCAAGTGCTAGACATGATTATGTCATTACAGCAACTGACTATTTCACAAAGTGGGTAGAATAAATCCCAACTAAACATGCTACTTCAGAAGTTGTATGCAATTTTCTCAAGGAGAATATCATTTCTAGGTTTGGAGTTCCAACCAAAATTGTTGCTAACAATGCAACTTGTTTCACCTCCTAGGAGATTACACAATTCTGTTTCCATTATGGAATTACACTCTCTCACTCTTCTGATTATTTTCCACAAGAGAATGGACAAGTTGAATCAAGCAATAAGAACCTGGTAACTATCATCAAGAAGCTAGCAGATGACAATCAAAAGACATGGCATAAAGCATTGGTTGATGCTCTATGGGCAGATAGAATCACACCAAAGAGGGCAATTGGTATATATCATTTTCAACTTCTTTATGGTATCAACACTGAGATACCAATCACCTTAGAATTGCCAGCGTTGAAATTGGCAAAGGAAATTAAAGATCAAACATATGAAATCTCTCTTGATAAGAGAATCATGTGCCTAACTGAGCTGAACGAATAGAGAACCATGGTGGTGGACTGAATTGCTGCTCATCAAAGTCTAGTAAAGAAATTTTTTGACCGAAAGGCCAGAAATCATGATTTTTAGATTGGGGATCAAGTCCTACTGTGGGGCAAAAGGAGAGAACCAAAAGGGATGCATGGAAAGTTTGACTCCCTTTAGAGAGGACCATTTATAATTCATCAACAAAATGGTGAAAATAGCTTTCTACTAAAATATCGAAATGGCACACTCTTTTCTCTACCTCACAGTGGGCAATATATGAAACACTTCAACTCTTGAAGTATCAGATCATTTCATCTATACACATGTATATTTATATAGCTTTTAATTCTATTTTGTTTTATTTGTTTCCATTTTTGATGCCTTTCATTTATGGGTAACATGACTCCGTAGCCCAATGGTATACATGAAGATACTGGAGATTCTGGATTCTACTCCCTTCAAATCTTTTTTACAATTGATAAAAGTCCCTAACTGGAGCCAACTATTGTACCCAAAAAATGTCACTCATTTTTAGGACAACACATAAGCTATTTTTGTCTTGTAAGACCAAAATATCTCTTCCCATTTCAAAAAATTGTTCTAAACTTTCAAAATTGGGAATTATTCAAGCTTTTTCAGTCAAAAGACTAATGGTTCAACAGGTTCAAAGGCTTCTACAGGCAGGTTCAATCAAAAGAATAATTTTTTGACACTTAGTCATTTTCAAGACTAGTTCAAGGTTCAAAAGGTTCAATGTGCTCAATCGGGTTTGAAAGGTTCAACAGGTTCAAGGTTCAACAGGTTCAATGAGGCTTGTTTCAAAGAATCTTGGTTCAAGTGGTCAATAAAAATAAGGGAATGAACCATTGAACCAAAGTTGGTTCAATCAATCAATTCAAGCGACAAGTTCAAAGGAGTGCCCCAAGCATCAAAGACACAAGTGTCCTTGTGAAGGGAATTTTTGAGGCAAAAATGACTAAGGAAGGAAACAAATGGACCGAAATGAAAGCCCGATAGAACCCAGTAGATGTTGCCATGTGTCATCTTTTGAGCCTCATTTCACTTTGTTTCTAAGAGTAGTGAAATCCGTCATGTGTCCTTTGTAAGTTAAGTGGAACACACCATGTGTCATCATCTGCATGAATCCAAATGAGTCCCGCATGTTTCTATAGTATTTATAGAATCTGACAGAAGCTGCCACATGTCATCTTTTACACGACACTCAAAAAACATCCAAAGCTTCTACAAGTTCAACGGATGCTGCCATGTGTCCTCACCTATTTCACAGTGGATGTTGCCATGTGTCACATGTTGAGATTCACATAAAATCAACTAAGGCAAATTTCCAAGGGACAAACAGCCCTTTTAGAGGACACTCAGAGGCTGAAGTGAACCGTTTCAAAAACTTGAAAGGCTAATTTGGAGCTCAAACAGCCCTTACGGAGGGCAAGAAGGAAGCAAATGGACCAATTCAAAGGCCAAAAGAACAAATGGATTTCCTTCAAAAAAGTTCCCCCAACAAAAGTGACAAAGAGACAATTCCTTCAGACAAATTATCTAAAAGAATTTCTTCAAACTTTTTCTCTGAAGGAAAAGTCTAAAGAAAGTGAAAACCCACAATGCTTCCATGTGTCCTTCATCAAAATCATAGTGGAACATGCCACATGTCTCTCATCAAATGCAGTGGAAGCTACCAAGTGTCATCTTCCGTAGGATTCTCAAAAGAGACACAGAAGCTACCACATGTCCCAATTTAACTTTGCAAAGAGCAACAAGTGTCTGCACCCATGATTTTGAGTTTCTAATAGGTTTCAAAGCCTCTATTAATAAGCGTCTCTTAGAGTCCCGTGGAAGTTACCATGTGTCTTCACCTGTTTAGTAGTGGAATGTGCCATGCATCAATTTCTAAAGATCAACAGAAAGTGACTAAGGAATAGAGCATCAAATTGAATATAGGACCCGACTCAAATAACTAGAAAAGGAGGAATGATGAAGAAGGACCAGAAACATTTATGCATCAGATATGTTTCTAGAAGAAGATCACCAGATGGACATTGAAAGATGCAAACGTTCAATGGCGTGACCCATTTCTCTGCATTAAGAAAAGCAAATGGGTAAATGCCCCTAAATTCTAGCATGTCTTCTTAACAAAATTCGATGCAACATGATGTGTTACTGTTCTTGAGTCCTTAAAGAGGCTATATAAGGGACTCTCTTTTATTATTTTAGGGATCTCTCTCTCTTTGATTATCAGAAACAAAACTCTGCCCAAATTGAAAGGCATTACTGGGACTTTGAGCTCAGATTGTTGATCATATTTTTTTATTGGAATAAGAAAGCAAGTGACTTTTCAAAATTTGTGCTATGATATCTTTGTTGTTGGGAAAACTATTCTTGTGTCTTTTTCCTTAATATATTTTTTGTTCCTTTAATTCAATAAGCAAAATTAGTGAAAGTAGTCAGGAAGGTGTCTTGAAGCCAACTGTGGAGAGACTTTGTGCCCCCACAATTGCCTTTAGTGTGTTTTCTTTTTGTTTCTGTGTAAAAGACCTTGGGATGACTTTGTGTCCTCATTGTCCTTTATATCTCAATCTTGGGCAATTCAAGTGGATACTTTGTGCTGCATCTCAATTTTTTGGTTACTACATCTTTGGTTACATTTTGTAATTACTACCAGGAAGATTCTTGTGGTTTGTTGAATAGTACTTCTAAAAAAAGAGGAGTGCTTTCTATCATTATCCCTAAGATTTCTCCTTTGATCTGCACACATCATCTCTGAAAAAAGAGAGATGGATTGTTTATCCTACCCTTGAGTATTATTTTCTATTTATATATATAGCATATCTATAGGGAACCTCCCCTTGATGAGAGGAGAGATTAGTCCCCTTTTGATGTGGTGAACCTACACATTTGGATGACCAATCTTCCTACTTTGGCTGATCAGACCTATTTTTTTTATCAATATGCTGATCGACAAAATATTCAACCAAGGTTGTTTGTCTCATTTAGAAAAGTGTTTCATAGCTATGTAAAACTCTAATTTTTTTCTTTCAGTGCCAACTTGAGGAAGGATCTAAACAAGCTTAGTCTAGTCTTTTTAATCTCTTTTTAAGTGTTTAAAATGAACTAGAAACATTTATTTTGGTGCTTAAAGGAAACACTTAGATGTTTGTATGAATGTTTCATAATTATTCTTTACAAGTTTTTGCATCATAAATCCAAGGGGATAAAGAACATCACCACACATTTTGTTTAGTGCTTTAAAATTGAGCACACTTCATGTTTTAGTAAAATTGGTATCATTATCTACCTAGATTAGATTTGTTTGAGAATATAGGGAGTTGTGCATGTATGTTCTCCCATCCATCCCCTTTAGGGAAAATTTGGGATAAATAGTTCCAAATTCATTGAAAAGTGCCTTAGTCCAAAGGCGTAAAAGAGTTTATAAATCTTTCCCCAAGACCCGCATGGCTTGGGTGACCTAGAAACAACCTTTAAAGCTATTTTACTTATTTTTTTTACTTTCATTTCATCTTAGCTTGTGAAGGAGACTTCATTACCTCCCATGAGTTATCTAGGGAAGCCTTGACCTGAGAATTCATCTCTCAAAATTTTCTTCAACCCCTTTCAATGGGGAGTATATAAATTGGGATCACCCCACTAGGATCAAAGGTTTGAGTGGTTAAACCTTTTCTTAGAACTAGGGCTAAGCCTGGGATGTATGATCATGTTGGACATCATACTACACTGAGAAAGAGATAGATGTAGTGGTTGTAAAAATGGAAATAACTTTTTATAACAAGTCATATGATGTGGACCCAATTGACATGTTACATGTCTTGCATGTTGACATGAAGGTCTTGTGCATCTAATCCATCTAGAAATGTTTAAAAACTTGTTAGTTTAGTTAACCCCACTTTGCCACATCTTATCAATTTAGGGATTAAGATGATTAATTAGTTGATATGTCTTTGTCTTAGATTACTTGGTCTTATTTTGAGTCAAAATTGCTTGTTAACAAAAATGTCATAACCAAACACATTGTCCACAAATTTATTGAACAAGGAGGCATTACACTATCCAAATGAAAACCATGTTTTCCTTGTTCAAAATTGTTATCATAAACTTTGTGTCATCATTGGTCTAATTGGTGTAGTCATGCTACCCATTTGAGTCTAAATCATTTGCCAACTTTTCTTAAGTCCCTCATTGATAATTCACATTCAAAATTGAACCATTCTAAGTTATAGGGGTTGATGTGTTAAATTGGGTTCACCATTTGTGCATTAAACTTATTTTAACTTGGGTTTGATTTTCTATTTTTTGAATTGAGGGCTATTTTATAGACTCATCATCACATTATCATCTTGGTTTACTCAATTTATATTGCATATCACCCACACTTTGAGTCCTAGAATATATTTTATACTTAGGAATTCTTACATGTTTTCACATCATGAGTTTCTTAGTTTGCATTGTCTTCTTTGTAATCTGAAGAGCTTTCTTCTAGTTTTCTAGTGTTAACTCATCTAAGTTGAACTAGATTTTATGGTATTGACGTATCTCAAAGGTCTACATTTTAGTATACTAGTGACACTCTAGGATTTTCAAGTTATCATACCCGCTTCCAATTTATATGATTTCAACCTTACCCAAGGTTGAGTAATTTTGTGAATGTATTCTTCTAATTGTGTGTGGTTCCAAGCCACCCTCATTTTATATAGTCTCTTTGGTACCTTAGTTACTTGTTTAGATGAAAGGTCAAATCCATAGCTTGTTTAAATGTTTGTACAACATTGATTCAAATTTAGTCAAATGTATAAGGCATACCTTTCTATACATGACTCAAAGGTTCACTCATAGTGGGGTCCCTTATGGCTCTATCTATAAGGATGAGCACTTTTATGATAGATAGTACAATTACATTGTCTTTGAGGACATTTATACAACTATAGGATCTGAAGGGGATTATACTTAATACCAAGAGAACCAAGATGAAGAACTCCTTAGGTTGATAGAATCTAGTGCTAGATTAACATCGGATTTTCCTATGGATCAATTACACACCTTAGTTAGAGAAGGAGAACAATAGAAACAAGAGCAAGATTTTTCTCAAACAAACATAAATTCTTCCTCTAACAAAGGTAAATAAATAATTATAGAGTCAAAACCAATTGATCAAGATCTTGTAAACAAGATTAAGAAGATAAGTCAATGATATGCCAATCATCTTATTATGGATTTAACAGACTCTCTAATTGCTACTTCAATCCAAAATGATGATTCCAAGGAACAAGGAAATG
Source organism: Torreya grandis (assembly GCA_037957365.1). Classification (NCBI taxonomy): domain Eukaryota; kingdom Viridiplantae; phylum Streptophyta; class Pinopsida; order Cupressales; family Taxaceae; genus Torreya; species Torreya grandis. The sequence continues at coordinate 529,852 of JARHVA010006878.1, forward strand.
TGATTGAACCTATGCAATAAATATTTGTTGATGACATGACAATAATTGATCAAGGTGTCTCAAATGAACAAAACAAGATGAAAGAGGTAGTGCAAAATGTTCCACTAGACATGAAACATGCATTTTTTAACCATCAATAACCTTTTGTTACTTTACAAACATAGAAACCTAAACCTTTGGTTTTAATTGAGGAGATACCTCAAGATAATTTGGCTAGTTCATCTCAACCAATACAAAAAATTTTGAATAGACCAAAGACTCCCTAAAAACAACAAAACACGTATAGTTCAAAGTAATAGATTATAAGAAATCAACAACCTATTTACTCAACTCTATGAGTAAATAAAAACCAAGTAATGGAATGTAGGGTACACATCCCTCATAAATCCATGCAATAATAGGGGCACATTCCACCCCAACAACCATAGCAACATGGTCACCTTCTACCCTAATGGAACTATGTTTTACCCACGAATGCACCAAACATGCAATAGTGGAACTCCATGAAGGAGATTGTGTCATGTTTGAAGACTGGGAATAGGATCAAAAAGTAAAATTTTTATGAGATATGTCCATATATATTTGATTTAAGCATTCTCCAAGTCCCCTTTCTGAATCATTTGTAGGCACCCAAATTTGATAAATATAAAGGAAAGGATGACCCACATGAACACATCCAAGATTTTTTTGTATTATGCCAAGAGGTGGCTTACAGTAGTGTATTTTTACTTTAATTTTTTCCATGAATTTTAGCAGCACAATATTTATATTTGCTACTTAAGATACCCAAGGGATCGATTACGGATTGGAATGACTTATCTAAAAAATTCATCAACCATTTCTCATACAACATAGAGCATGAATTGACCATTGTTGACTTGTACAAAGCCAAACAATGATATGGAGAAAGATTCATCGCATACTTATAAATATGGAGAGAATTAGTAGGTCACTTTTAATGTAATTTTTGAAACAAATATTTGGAAAATATATTTACATATAACTTACATCTTGAGGTCATGCACAATCTACATCTAACTTGTGCTAACTCATTTAAGGAGATCATAGACAAGGGTGTACAGATTTAGAAGGATCTTATTGCCAAGGGCCTTATTAATATCTTTGCATAGGTTTAAACATAAAATCAAACCCCACTTTATAGTTATATAATTACACAAGATAAGCCTAAAGGCTTTAACAAGAACAAAAATATGGTTGGAAATGGAGTGACTAAAACAAGGCATGTACAAATGGTGCAAGCTCCACTGGCCCCAAATGTACATTTAGTCCCCTTAAACCACCACCTAAATTTTATATATATCCTCCATGAAGAGAAAACCATAGTGGTTTCAGGGTCTTTATACAATTAGGATAACCAATCAAAATAATGGTTGAAAATCTTATAGCAGCTAACCTGATTGTATGGCTAATACCAAGGCCATTTCCTCAAGATCAACCAAAACTAGATTGGTAAAAAGAGAATTAATGGTTCAATATTCATCATGTTGTTGGTCATGATGGTTATCATTACATCCAATTATGACATATTACTGAAGATCTCATTAAAAGTGGTGAAGTTGAGATTAAATGAGCCCCTAATTAGGACACAAATCAAGATATGGGAATCTCCAAAGACCCCTTTCCTCGACATAATCAACTACCACCAAGGAAAAATCAAAACCAAGGATAAAACTAAGGATAAAATCAAAATCAAAACTATAATTAGGTTTAGAATCATAATTAGTATGAGCATAATCATGATCATAATACCCATACTAACAATGTGGGTTACAATAATGTACCTTATAATTATAAAAATACTATGGGACACATTTATACTACCCATATTACCACTATTAATATTAAACTGTGTGAACCATCTCATGTTTCTCCTAGTATAAGACCCATCATTATAGGTTCAACACCCTCTCTCTAGTAATATTGCATCAAGTTTGCATAATTCTATTACAACTCCATTCACATATGTTACTATTTTTGGACAACACTCTTCTTCTAATTATAATAACTCCTTACTGACTTAAAATTGTCGAAATGCAACAACACGCCCATGAGTCACCCTCCAAGGCCCTTTACCTTCATCTTCTGATTATATTGGCTCTCCATTACCTCTAGGATGCATAGTCACAACTAGATGATCATGAGTTACTCTTCAAGGCCCTTTGCCTACTTCTTCCATAGAACCTAATGTGAGTGTTGCACCAATAGATCCAAAGCTGAATACTATCCAAACTAAAGCCAAGATGTCTCATCCCAATGTTGAAAATACTTATATTCTATTAGACCAATTGAGCAAAACCCCTACACAGATTTCCATCTTGGATATCTTGAAAACATCTAAAGTCTATAAAAATATTCTAAATAATCTTTTGAAAAAATCCACTATTCCTAATGATAGAAACCCTAAATAATTCTAGAACCTTATGAAACATCTATCTTCATTTCATCAAGTGATGTTTGATCAAAAAGATATGTCTAGACTTAGACCTAGCCAAAATAACCCACTATACATTGAAGTGATCATTGAAAACCATAAGATCAAGTAGGTTCTTATAGACAGTGGTTCAGGGATGAACATTAGATCTCTTAAGTTGGTAAGAAGATTTGGATACACTATGAAAGACATTCAACCAAAGACAATCAATATCAAGTCTTATAACAACATCAAAAGGGAGTCTATAGGTACTATTTGGTTTCCAATCATTATCGGGTCTATTTCACATCATAAATTGTTTGATATTGTGGACATAGAATTGCCTTATAACATACATCTTGGTCATCCTTGGTCCATGAAGTGTAGGCCATTCCTTTTACCTTGCATCAATGCCTTAAGTTTCCCCATGATGAGATCAAGGTTACAATTCTCACTGATCAATAGCCTTATTAATATTGTAAACATTTTAAGGCCCAATTCTATAATTATAACTAATGTATAGGTTCTAAATTCATTGTGAAAAAGAACAAGACTATAGTTTCACATCCACCTCCATCCAATTATATCAACCCTAGTGATCTTGCTTCCACTTTGACTAATCCATTTCCCATATCTCTTACAAAGTAGGTTGTTATTAAAGACATGGGCATTTACACATATAGTCTTACAGATGCCTTACATGTTGTAAAGTTTCCTAAAAATCCAAAAACATTTGGTAATCCTAAACCTTCAAAGAATCTTAATGAACCCAAAATGATTTGGCAACCAAAGAAGCAATAATAAAAACCACCCATGGGTTTTGTAGTTGTTATTATACTAAGGAAAGATTAAGAAGCTTTTACTGAGGGAGATTAGTTATATTCTAAAGGCATTGCTAATTGCTTTCAGAGTCCAAAATATCCTATCCCTAACTAGATCATGGATCATTTTGATTATATAAGAAAGGACCTCATCCCATAAATGTAAGGAATCTTGGAACCCATATCTATTGGAGTACCTAATTTGAATCATGGTCTTAGATATATACTTCCTGGGGGTGACCTTATGACTTTTGATAGTGACTCTTTCAAAGTGATTAGTAACAAGACTCATGGTAGTGACACAACATCCCATTATAGCCTCTTTTATGAGATTTTTGACATGGACCTATTTGATTCAAATGTCATTTTAATCTTAACCATTGTAGCTTCCCATCCTAAAGCAAGAACCTATTTTATTGGTGCTTTCCCTCCTAAATTAGAACATCATATTTTTACTATTGGAGTTTCCCATCTTGAAACCCTTATTTTTCCCTATGCCTTTGCCATCTTGCACTCATTTATTAGGACCAAAAAAATTTAGTCATATGCCTCGATGAAATTTAGAATGAAGAATCACTTATATAATACATGGTCCTAAGAAATGGATTACCCATTAGCAATCACAAACAAGGATTTAATTTTTCATTGGATCCTTCTACCTACTTTGGAGATTAATAAAAATTTATTGGTCATAATAAAGAACAAATATCAATATCTTTAGGTAAAAACCTCTTTGAGGCACTCATTGATCAAGGAAAAAGTAAATAAAAAGACAAGCCTTCAAGTGAAAACCTGTTTCAGGTGATCTTAGGTGGGAAATTTTTCTCATCCACTTAGAATATAGATCCACACTCCTTATGGAAAACATGATATAAATTAACTTGGGAACCTATGAGGATCCCAAAATTATTTATCTTGGAGCTTCCCTTACTGAATCAAAATGTGAACAAATTATATCCCTCTTAAGGTATTATATTGACATCTTTGCATGGGCATATTGTGACATGTCAAGATGGGACCCAAACTTGGTTGTGCATCACCTTGTTTTCCATCCTGATGCCAAACCAGCCAAGTAAAAATTAAGGAAGATGCATCTATGCATCACCCTATTGGTTAAAGTAAAACTAAAAAATTTGTTAGGAGTAGGATTTATTAGACCACTAGATTACTTTGAATGGATATCCAACATAGTTATAGTGAATAAAAAGACTTTGGGTATACATATTTATACTAATTTTAGAAATATCAACAAAACATGCCCCAAGGATGATTTTCCTCTGCCCAACATCAACATAATTATTGACTCAAATGATGGGTATGACATTATATCCTTAATAGATGGATTTTCTAGATATAATCAGATCAAGATATCCTACGAAGATCAACACAAGACTATGTTCACCACTCCATGGGGAACATTCTATTAACAAGTCATGTCATTTGGCTTGAAGAATACTAAAGCCACATATCAACATGCAATGACTATCATCTTCCATGACATGATGCATAATATTGTTGGGGACTATGTTGATTATATATTAGCAAAATCAAGAACAAGAGTTGGACATCTTGATGTTCTATGAAGAATATTTGAGAGGTTTTGTGAATATAAAATCCACTTAAATCCTAAGAGATGTGCCTTTGGAGTCATATTAGGGAAATTTTTAGGTTTCATTATATCACAAAGAAGGATCAAATTCAACCCTACCAAATTTAAGGCCATTATAGAGATGCCTCTACTAAATAATTTCAAATAACTACAAAGCCTACAAAGAAAGATCTAATCTATATGCAAGTTCATTTCTCAATTGGCAGATAAGTTCCACCCATTTACCCATATTTTAAATAAAGGGGTAACTTTTTGATGGGATGAATATTTTTAGATAGTATTTGTGAAACTCAAGACATGTTTGGCCAATGTACTAGTCTTGAGACTACCAACACTTGGAAGACCATTGCTTCTTTACATATCAGTCATAGAGCATGCACTAGGGGCACTGTTGGCCCAACATGATGATCAAGGTAAATAACATGAAGTCTATTATCTAAGTCACACTCTGGTGGCTTATGAACATAATTATACACCTATTGAGAAGGTGTGTTTGGCTATGGTATTCACTACTTAGAAATTGTGACATTATATGCTAAATAACAAAACTATTATCATCGCCAACGTGGACCCTCTCAAGTTCCTCTTATCTACAGAAGCTCTTCAAGGATGTATGGATAAATGAGTTATGATCCTAAGTGAATTTTTCATTGAGTATTAGAATAAAAAATAAATCAAGGGGTAGGTGATTGTTGATCAACTTATGTTATATGTGGTATTCAATCTATATCTAACCTTGATAAATTTCAAATATTTCCACACACTTTTGTCTAATATGCAAACACATAAATTATCATGTCCTCATGAGGAAATATAGGGACAACTAAAATAATGGTTCCCATGTGAGGACCTTAGAATGTTAAGATGGTTTCCTAGTTAGAGGGAACTCAATAATAGTTAAAATTAAAGATATGTGAATTCATAGAAGAAAAATCTATAATGGTAGGAGTGCATACCTAAGAGATCATCTCTACTCATATATAGAGAGAAATATATGAAATTATTTTGCGTGGGTTACCTAATTTATTAGCATTATCGTTACCTACGCTTGAATATTATTGCTTCAAATTGTATATAAAATAGCATTTTTTGGAGTGATTAAATTTTAAAAAGGTTGTGCAACTTAGACACTAAATGGGCCATTGAAATTGATCATTGAATGTATACTACCATTTGAAATGAATTTTAGATAATAAAACTAAATATTTATAGCATCTCAATCTTGTACATTTGACTAATATCAATCAAGACTCTACCCTTCAATTCTAGACCTCCCTCCTACTGAAAGAATTGCATTTACCATCTCACTTTACCTAACTGAATATATATTAGTTTGACCTATATCATTTTGATGACCCAAGTTTCCTACAATGCATATAAATATTAGTGTGGACACTTTATTTTAACCACTTCTATGTCTAAACTGCATTTAAAGTGAATTCATATAATCACATGCAGGTTTAATTAAAATACCCAAATTCACCCACATAATTACCATTTTAACCCAAAATCACAATGATACATCCTTGATTGAGGCAATGGATCATATTACATCATTAACCTTACCAATTTCATCTTGAATTAAATCTACCCTTTGAAGTGTCTTCATGAGGAAATTAAGTGAACACTTGATTGATAAATAGAAACATTGTAAAATTCACCTTTATTCTAATTGTTAATTACTTTCACTTAATCAAGCCTAATAATTCCTCTCGTAGGAAAATCCATGGATTTAAACTACCCTATTTTCCTAAATTAAAAATCAGAATATTGCCTCATCCAAGATGACATTGTATGTAATGGGAAATTTAGCAGATCTATAAATCAATTGTAGCTTAGAGAAGATAAATCCTACTTACACTTCTGATTGTGGATACTTTAGATATTTAGGGTCATGACCAAGATGGATCCACTATACCTAGTCAAGGTATCTCTTACAATAATAATATCATTAGGAAGGGTTCTAAAGTCTACAATCAAGCAAAACTATGCAATAACCCTAACTAGGTCCTATGTTTGCATATTCACTAAACTAATAAAAATTAAAGTAAAAATATAATCTATTGCTCACCAAATCTTGTGGCACAAAGTGGGTGTAATAAACATGAAAATTAAGCATGCATAAGAGAACTTTAATTAAGATATGTATAGATAAAACCCTAATGTATGGAGAGAGAAATATATTCAAAAGCTATTACTTATATTACTTATATCTACTAAAGAGAGGATCAAAGTTTGAGATACTTACCTTGAATACAAACCCATTGAGACTCAATCTTGCCTTTGGCCAAAAGTGCTTTGTAAAAGTTTCTTGTGATTTTTTAAGGATCACTAAGAAAGGTCAAAACATGCAAGACTTTTCCACAAGACAATATTCTTCTCCAATTAAAAAAATTAAGCTAAGACTCCTCAAGTATAATAATTGAAGAGTAGATTGTAAAGAAATGAAAATGAATAATTAACTCTTATTGTCTCTCTAAGAATAGAGAAATGGAAGTGTTTATATAGTTTAATCTAACCCTAGTCCTTTCTAAAAGTTTAGGCCAACAAGGTTGAACCAATTGACTTTGTATCATTATTGAAAAAAAAAATTAGGTCCTAGCTAACTTAGACCCTAATAAGTTTTGTCAATTAGAGTACAAAGGCAATAGGGTTGATAGTGTAATGTAAAATATCAAAAAGGGTTTTAGGCTAGGGAAGGGCTAATGAAGGTGAAAAATGACTAGGGGATGGTGTAAAAAAAGAGGCCAAGCTTAGGGGAATATTTTTTGGACATGGGTGTGTATATATCAACTGGTAATAATGGACAACAATCTTGTGAAGCACTAACGGTTAGCCCACCCCCTTCCCAATGTACCCCTTAAGGCATGCACTCAAAGAGATTGATACTCACTAGGTTTTTGCAAGATAGAAATCATCAATTATTGATAAAGTATGAAAATATTATTTGCATACATATTCCCCACTTGAAGCTCATCACATATCACTCAAATTGAATAGGGAATTGTGTTTTGATAAAGAATATAGAAACACACAATGTTGAAGATAAAAAAAGTTGAATTATTTTAAAGAATAAAATAACTAAAATTAAATGACTAAAATAGAAATAACTAAAAATAAAATTATTGTATGCATACCTTAACTTACCTTTATCATTGGATGGTTATTTGTTGTGTTTATAGTTTTGATCATGGAGGGCATAGAGACTACTTTAGACAAACTCAAGGATACAAAAATAAAGAGAAAAAATAAATAAATGCAAGAAATCTAAGATAACTTATGCTATATGGTGGGATGTACTTGGAAATTTGGAAATTTGGGGTGACAAGTGTTATGTTAGACCAAATTACCAAGTCAAATTTTAGAGGGAATTATTTAACTAAAAATGCAAGGCTACTAAAGATCAAAAACTCAAACAAGTAAACCTTAATTAAGAAAGGCAAACTCACCAAGTCAGACGAAGGATATATGTCAAAAAAGATGGTAATCAAACATCAATGTGAAATTAGTAAAGAACCTTACTTAAACAAATATGGGTAATAAAAATGTCAAAAAAACATTTCTAAGTAAGATGTAACAAGCCAACCTCACTCAACAATGGAAAAAGTACATAAAATGGAAAACAACATTGATGAGTGAAAAGTAAAAATCCAACTTTAATCAATAATGTAAAAAGTACATAAAAGTAGAAATAGACTCAGGTGTTTGTAAAATGGGGTAGTAAAAAAATAACATATGGTAAAAGAAAGCAAAGTGATGTTGGGATTTAGAAAAATGGTGTAAAGAAAGTAATCCAAAGTTACTCAAGCATATTTTTTGTTCTAAGGATAGATAAAACTAAAATAAAGTAGTGTTTTTTTTAAGATGTGAATAAGAGGGAATATAGAAGTGGGAAAACAAATTTAAAAACACACTTTGCCTATCAAGGGGGGATTGAAATGGGTGGATGGGATAATGAAGGAAAAACCAAGGTAGAGAAACTCTTTATCGAATTCAAGAAAATAAAATTAAAGTTGTCAAAACAAGAGGAATTTTGACCTTAAGGACTATGAAAAACTTATCTTAGACACACAAGTATTGGGTCAACAAATGCATTAGGTATATCATCCCATGAAGAATATATGCATGAAAATTGAAATGGACTTACTTTCCCATAACATATTCCCTATTCCTTAGGATGTCGTATAAAGTCATCAGTCTACTATGAAGATTAGGTACTTCTATGAGAAAGTAGGTAGCACCATAGAGTTTGTTGAATTATCCATTCCAATCTATTGTCCTACTACCCCTGAATGGACATCATCTCTATCATGAGTCTAACTATGGATTTTGAGCTTTGATTCTAGATAGGAGATGTTTTTGTAATCACATCTTTTGGTGTGTTTTTGAATTTTAAATTTTATATGTTTCCTTTTATTTTGAATTATTTGGATTTTAACTTTCTTGATGCATGTTTTTATTCCTCTTCCATATGGATTTTGAAAACCAAAAATGGGTGTTAAATATTACTTTCATTTGAATACTTGGGACTTGGTTTCTAAGAGAGATAACCCAAAGAGCATAGTGTCTAAGAGTCTCATTAATACAAGTAAAATAAAAGTGGTATCTTAACTTTGACCTTATTTTATCCAATTTGGAGTGAAAGGAAAAGAATTCAAGAAGAATGAGACATGAAATAATTTTAATTACTTCAAATAACAAATAAAGGTGACCAAGTGCAAAAGAGGGATATAATGACATTGAAGTGTGATTCCTTATCATAAGAATGAGGGAAATGTAGGAAAACTTGCTAACATAGTTTGTTATGCAAACTTTATCTATAAAATAAGCATAAGATAAAATTGATAACAAGGATCAAAGACTCGTAACCATTAAAAATGAATTCTATAAAAGGAATGAAAAGATGGTGATTTTGTGAGGAAATTGAGGTCATATCCATAGTCTTACATTACAACTCATAAAATAAAAACTCAAGGGGTGACAAAAAGTATCGAAAAAGCAAGGAAACAAGGAGATCAAAAATGTAAAATCATGAGGATGACTAGGTCTTATCCATGTATTTAAAATTTAACTCATGATAAAGGGGAAACCAAATGACCAAAAGTAAGGACTAAGGTTTGTGAAAAGAGATAACTATTGTAGAGGGTGAGACCCATGTAAGTATCCTATGAAAAACCTTAGATAAATAGCATATAAAAAGTATGAAAAGAAGGAAGGATTTAAGCAAAATACTTCTTGATGAATTATTCATTGGTATGTTCTTTGAAAATATGGCCTTTATTATTTTGAAGGTGATAGGTGCTTGGACCAAGAGTGTCTTTGACTAAATAAAGGCCTCACCATTTTTGGGCATATTTACCTTCTTTGTCATGAGTGTAGTCTAATTTAAATACAAGATCACCAAAATTAAAAGTGTGATATTAACTCATTTGTGTTGTTATTTAGAATACGAGCCTTGTATTGGTGATTATGTTGTAAAGAAGAAAGATGATGTTCATCAAAGAGATTAATAACATCAAGGTGAGCTTTGCATAATTATTTATTGGGTATGATATCATGAAGAGAGATATTAAGGGAGGGAATCTCAAATTCTAATGGGAGGATTGATTTAGAAACATAGACTAGAGAAAATAGTGTTGCCCTAGTGGAAGTGCGTATACTAGTGCAATAGGCCCAAATAGCAGGATAGAGATGAAGATGCCAATCTGTGTGGGTGTCATGAATTATCTTTGGATAATTTTAATAATAATTTTATTGGTGGCCTAGGCTTGGAAATTACATTTTAGATTGTAGGGTATGAAAAATTGTGGTTGACTTTAAATTTATCACAAAGGTGTTTAATATCTTTATTTTTGAAGTTACCACCATTGCTGAAATGATAATATGAGATATGCCAAAGCAACAAATGATTTGATTAAGGATGAATTTGGATATAGTAGTACTAGTGACATTAAAAAGGGGCATATCCTCGACTCACTTGGAAAAATATTATGTGTATGTGATTATAAAGACATGCCCATCTTGAGATCAAGTTGATTTGCCTATGAGATCTAATCCCCACATAGAGAATGGATAGGGAGACTCCATGGTTTGAAGGTCAGATGTAGGTGCATGAATTAGATCATCATTAAGTTGGAAAGGAGTAAACTTTTTAGCAAATTCAATTTCATCCTTTTTAAGAGTGGGCCAAAAGTATCCCATATGTAACTATTTTTGGGTTGTAGCATGTCTGCTACAGTGTCCACTGCAAATGCCCCCATGTTCTTGTTCAAGAAGAGGAGGAACCTATTATTTCATAACATAATAGAGTAAGGTACCTTTATCATTATGATAATATAGGATTTTATATTGAAATAAATACTTAAAATCTTATTTTTTAATGTGATACTTTTTACAAGACTCATTGTTTAGAGGATAAGTTTGGTGTTCAATAAATTAAATAATATTTTTGTACCATGGGATTTAGTGAATGGTAAAAGCCTCACTGTGGTATATGAGTGAATCATGTGGCTTAAGAGAATATAATAATTTTATTATCTAGATAAGAAAAGTGGGATTGGTAAGAACTTGATGTGGATGAAAAAGATATACTGAGGAAGTAAGTGAATCAACAATAGAATTTTGATCTCAAGGGATGGGCTTGATGGTAAAAGAAGCAAAATATTTGGTAAGGGTAGTGGTGATTTGACCATAAGAAATGATATTTTAGCTTTTTAATTGATAATAATAATTTACTTAATGGTAAATGAGTTGAGAGTCACCTAAATCATGTAGATATGTGATATCTAGATCAAGGGCTGCTCTCATGCCTAGGATTAAAGAATTATATTCCTCCATGTTGTTAGTGATATCAAATATGAGACAAAATTTCAAAGGGATAATTTTACCAAGAGTGATCATAAGGATACAACATGCCTTATCCCCTTAAAGACATTTAGCTCCATCAAAATGAAGGGTTCAAGTATCTTTGTGTAAATCAACATTAATTTCATGAAGTTCTTTGATAACTACTTTTGGTTTAGTGGTGTTGAGAAAGATAGAGGACTCTTATATATTACTTGTTTCAAGGTCAATAGTGAAGTTATGGAAGTAATCTTTAAGATATATGGATTGGTTGATACCTTTAATAAAGAGAATATTATTATCAAGAAGATTATATTTAAGGTGGTCAGTACTTGGTATTAGAGCTATGGCAAGTTGATCAGCAATGATTTATCCTTTGAAATATTTTTGTACAATAATTTGGAGATAAAATTAGATGAGAAGGACCATCCACTTTCCAATTCTATCTCTAGGAAGAAAGGATTCATATAATAAGTGATGAAGGGGATCAAAATGAATGATAACATAAGTTGTTTGAGAAAGCATATAACGTCAGATATTTTTAATAAAAAAATATATAGTGAGTCAATCACGTTTGAATTTTTTATAATGTTTCTCATAGTTGATGAGGAATTAACTTATATAATAGATGGCATATTCCCTCCCATTTTCATCTTGTTGGGGAAGCATTGCCCCAACTAATATGGGTGTGAAAGAGGTATATAATATTAATGGGCAATCATTTGAAGGTGGACAAAGAGTAGGTGGGTGAAGTAAGGATACTTTCATATTGTCAAATGTTTTTTGACAAGGATCCATCTATTCTAAGGCATTACCTTTATTAATAATATAATTGATAGAATAAATATAGTAATCCATTTCAGAGATGAATCATCTAATTGCCCCAAGTTTACTGAAGTAAGTGTGAATATCTGGAATGGATTAATGGATTGGCATGTTGATGATATCATTGATCTTGTCAAGGTTGACATCAATGGTGGTAAGAAAGACTAAGAATCCTAACAGTATGCTAGATGTGACATCAAAAACACATTTATATGGATTTAGTCTAACTTTATATTTAATGAGGTGATCAAAGATGACAATAAGATCAGAGAGATGAGTCTTGTGGCTTTTAGATTTGGAAATGAGGCCATCCACATAGGTATCTACAATATTGTAAATAAGATCATGAAATATGTGAGTCATCTCCCATTGATCGGTAAATCCAGTATATTTGAGGCCAAAGGGAATTTTAATGTAGAAATAAGTGCCCCATTATATGGTGAAATTTGTCTTGTGTTGGTCTTTGAGTACAATGTGAATTTGGTTATAACCTGAGAAACCATCCATAAGATACAACATTTCATAACAAGCAGTGGAATCAATGATGGCATTAATATAAGGTAGAGGAAAATTATCCTTAGGACAAACAAGATTAGGATTACGGAAATTAATGTAGATGTGAATGACCATGGTGACTTTCTTTCAAATAGGGAAAATATTAGAGACACATTTTGAATATTCCATGGGCTTGATAAACTTAGCATTGAGAAGCTTGATAATTTCTTTATGGAATAAAGTGAAAAATTCTAGTGGAAATTTCCATTATTTTATCACATGGGTTTGGGATCAGGGTAAGTGATAATATTGTGCACCATTATGCTAGGGTCAATACTAGGTATGTCCTCATAGTACCAAGAAAAAAATTTATGATATTTATCAAATAATAACCTAAATTTATCATGTTTAGTTGGTGTGAGTTCATGAGAGATTATAATTGGTTAAGGGCATGAGGGAGTACCATATTCGATTCGAGTAATTAATTTTATAGTCATAGCATTGTCATCTTAAAAATGGTATGGTGTATCAGGTAAAGAGGAAATTAGATTTGCTTTAGGGTTAATGATAGTAATGAAGTTACTTAAACAAGGGGCTTTCTTTTAAAAATTCTTGAGTTTATGATGTTGTTGAGGGAGTTGAGGTTCTTGAGCGTGAAGTAATTCAATAATGGTTTCATCACTAGGCAAAATGGGAAGAGGACCATAATACTCAAAATCTACTTTAAGATCAATAATTTGATTACCATGGCAGTCATATTTAGAATGTATCTGACATACATCTGTGGCCTTGGAATCTAATGTAATCTCAGGAGTAGGGGAGTAAGGGGAAAAGGTTAATCAAATTTTGATGATGTGTCATTAACATCACTAACAAGGGAATAATTATATACAAGGATTGAATCTATAGGTGGTATAGAAGATGTAAGAAGTATCAAAGGTTTGGAAGGTAGGATTTTTTCTATGACCCAAGGAGTATCAATAATTGGAGAATTAACATGAGGTACATGAATTTTAGGAGTTAACTCATGAATAATGGAAATGGTGTGAACATCATGATTGAAAGCATGTATTTAAGATAAATTTTATTGATAATGTTGAACATCCAAGTCTTAGGATTGAGCTTGGGCCATGATGTAGTTATCATCATATGTTGGAGAAATTATACATGCTTGAGATTTTAGAGGATTTTCAAAATGGGAAATACCTAGATCACTAAATTTACATGAAAACATGATTAAAAGATCTTGGAATAATTTTTCCACTACATAATCATTACATATGAAGTCATATTCTAGGTAAGAGGCATCTTGAGCATTACATGGAGGGGGAAAATTAGTGATCTCATCAATGAGAGGGATAGTACAATCATGAGGTAATAAATAAGCAGGGGTCCACTTTGATATATAAGGGGGTAGCTTAGTAGTGTTACAAGTATGTTGCAAGTCATTAGGTTCATCATCATCTAAATCATCTAGAGTGACATGTAAGTTCGGATTGATGTTGATGAATTTAGGTAAGGGAGCATTATTGATTGTTGGAATGGTAGGAATGTGATATTGAGATTTAAGATTTGGAAGGTGAATACTCTAGGGGTTAGGATCAGATTCATTTTTATATGTTTTGTCTTTATTTAGGCTTGATGTATTGGTTACCAAAGGAGGTGGTATCCCTCATTCTATGAGTCTATGGTCATCCTAGGATTATGTTGTAAGATAGGGGGAAATTAGGGACCATAAGTTTAGTTCAATTAGTCTTAGGTCTGATTGTAAGGGGGATCCAAATACAACCAAGTGGCTTTTAATTAGTTTTATCAAACCAATGATAGGTTAGGTGGGTTTGATTGAGATGATCCTTATTTTATCCAAGTTGTTGGATGATATATAAAGATGTAATATTAATATCAAACCCTTTGTCAACTAAAAATTTATGAATAAGGATGGTATTAATGACTATTTTAATGAAGAGGGGTGGATAATCAGATTGAAAAAGGATTTCATCATTAATCATGTCTTATTAAAGGAATTAAATGTAAGATTTGGAAGAAGGACAAATGGATTCAATGGTATGCACGTTGGTAGGTTGAGGCTTAGGAGAGGGTGGTTCATCTTCTATAGAAGATATATATTTAATTTATTACAATTGTTTCATGTGGAAATTATGATGATAAGGGGAAGTGTGAACTAACTCCATAAGAGGAATCTTGCAAGGCATGGAGTTGAGTTATTTAGAGAAGTTCCAATGGGATTTAGAAGAACCAATGTGAGGTTTAGAAGGTAATGTGGGATTTAAAGGAATGGAAGTGGTTGGTGGTTTGAAAGAAGGATATGGTTCCTCATTAACTTCTAGATCTAAGTGAGTGGTTATCATATATTTGAGGAGTTGCTCTTCTAAATATGGTTTCTTAGGTTTAGTGATGGGATATTTATGAGTGGGTTTGTAATGATAATTGACCTTAGTTACTATTGTCTCCAAATTTTGCACCCTAGAAGAGGGTTGTTCAGGACTCCTCCAAATTTGGGTAAGTTTAGGGCATTTTCAGGCCTATGGGTGTGCATATAAGTGGAAGTAAACCTATGGGTTGAAAGGGCTAACTCCCTGTATTAGATTTTATGCAATAAGACTATTGAACTAGTTTGTATGAGTGAAAAGAGTCAAAAGTTTTCATAAATGAAAAGCCTAGTCTAATATAGTGATACACCAAGAATTTTTATCCACATGTATGCCCTTTACTTATGCACAAAACAACATAATATATTCTATAACTCAATCTCTAGAAGATTCCAACATAAGTATTTCAATGTAGAGATAAAATTAATGAGGCCACACAAGGTAAATAACTAGAAAAGATAATCCAAAAAAGAGGTTACACATTTGTAAAATCTCATACAGCTAAAATGCATTCTACATGACCTGTCGAATCAACTCTTTCCTAAAAAACATGAAGGAAAGAGAATAAAAGGATAAAGAATCACTCGCTATCACTCTATGTCTCTTGTATGCCCAAGTAAATGTCTAGAACTTAGAAAGAAAATAGACTTATGCTTCTTTGCTTAAAGGCAAGAAAATGGCAAAACTAGTAGGGCTTCACCATACTATCTATGGATGATAAAAAAAGAGCCCAAGGGTCCTATTTATAGAAAAAGAGTGAGAGAAGAGAGAACTCTTGGGAGCCAAAATAGAAGCCTCCAAAATGGTTTGTAGTCACCATCCTGGTGAAACTAATTCCAGTTATTCTCCTATTCAATTAGAGTTTATCCTTCTCTTTGATTTTCCCTTTATAGATGACCAAGATCATTATAAAATCAATGGTGAGATGGTCCTCCATAAGACATGGCTCTAATCACTACAAAATCAATGGTGAGATGATCCTCCAAAAGACATGGCTTGAATCACTATAAAATCAATGGATTCTCCCTGAGAGCTTCTGTGTTTTGCACTACAGACCCATTCGAGTTTTACAAGTAACTTTACTTCTAATTGCTTCTTTGGGTTCTTTGATTTCTTCTACTTGTAAAAATCATAAGCAAATCTCTTTTGAAAACTTTAAAAGCATTGTCTCTTCCTTTTTGGGCTTCTCGATTGCTTTTACTTGTAAAATTTATAAGCAAAGCTCTTTGGGAAACCTGATTTACACTATCCTTACTTAAGACCATGTCGGGTTCTCTTAATGGCTTTACTTCTTGCTTAAATAATTTAGGCATGAAATTTTATGTACTATGACACTTCATCTTTGAATCTCAATGGCTAGTTGGCCATCCTGAATTTGACATCCTGTAGCATGTCATGCCTTTGAATCCTAATAGCTAGTTGACCACCCTAAATTTGACGTCCTGTAGCACATCATCTTGCACCCCAAAAACTAGTTGGATGTATTAAAATTGATGTCCTATGTCACATCATGGGGATCCATTGGGTTAATCATTCAGACAATTTTCCTAAAGTACTTCCTTTAAATAATTTATTTGAAGAATTCTTTTAGGGATTTTGCTTGAAAGGCAATGGTTAGTTCCTTCGGGAAATTTTACCGAAGGACACTTGGGAAAGTGCCCTTCAAAAATGTTCTGAAGGACACTTGGGTAAGGCACAAATTGCATTTTAAAAAAATTTGAATGGTCATTCAGGAAGATAAGTGCCCTTCAGAAATTTTTCGAAGGGTCACTTGGATAATAAAGTGCCCTTTGAAAAAGTCTGAACGGACACTTGGGCTAAAAAGTGCCCTTCAAAATTTTTTTGTAGGGTCATTTGGAAGAAAATTTTCCTTCATAAAAGTTTGAAGGGACACTTGCGATTAAAAGTTCCCTTCAAAACTTTTTCAAAAGGTCACTTGGGAAGAAAAGTGCCCTTCAAAAAAGTTAAAAGGGACACTTGTATTAAAAAGTGCCCTTCGAAAATTTTCCAAAGGGTCACTTGGAAGAAAATTTCCCTTCAAAAAAGTTTGAAGGGACACTTGGGCAAACAAAGTGCCCTTCAAAAAATTCTAAAGGGACACTTGGGGGGGAAACATTATCAAGACCATTTCAGCTTTCTTGATTGCTTTTACTTGTAAAAGTCATAAGACTTGCTCCTTAAAAAAACCTAAAGTCATGCATCATTGGAAGGAGTAATTTGGGTTTGTAAACCTAGATTACTTCTACTCATGAAATTTTAACAAGTAGAATCATTCAAAGAACTTGACTTGGTATTGATAATGTAACTTAGGTTTACGAGGGGCCAAGACTTGACCTTTGGAGAACTCGACATATACTAAAATAGAGACAAAACACCTTAGCCTCCTTGACTTACAATTTTGGACCTCTAAAATGACATGTTCTTGCAACTGTTGTTTGGCTCTCCATGAAAATGGTTAAAAAAATTATACTGAGGTGAAATTTGGTCAATAATTACATTAACATATTGAGAATTATTATAATATTGGTCATAGTTAGCATTAATGGCATAAACATCATTAGTATCTTGTTGAGTGGTAGATGTGGGAAAATATTTTTGGTTATTAGAAGAGGAAGCCTTGGGAGCTTGCCATTTTTGAGAAGTAGTGTGGTACCCTTGATGATGGAGTTAGATCATGGCTTTATGATTGAAGGAGTGACCAAGAATATAGGAGACCATAAATTTGTTAAAGCCTTTATAGATTTTATAAGAATGACCAATGTTAATGTGGAACAAACAAAACTGATTAGAGTTATACCATTTATGAGTATTATTAGGATAAATAATTGGTTTATAAAGTGCTAATAATTGTTTCATTTATTACTGAGTTAATGGTATGTGAGAAGATGTGGGATTGTTGGCCTTGAAAACTCTAGGTTTGGTTTCAAGAGTATTTATGGTGATTGTGTTGGTATAAGTTTGAAAATATCCCTTAAGGAATTTGGTATTAGGTTCAAATTTATTCATTAAGAAGTATTGACACTTGGCTTGGTCAAGAGCTTCGTTAAGCATTTGAGGGGGAAAAGATCAAACTTTATATTGAAAAGGAGTTAAAGAAATTATAAAGATTTTAAATATATTATCATTAGTCATATTATGGTTGGACTTTTGGGCCAAAGATTTCCAACATTTGATAAAATCATGAGATGATTAAGTGGGAGATTGCTTATCATTGATGAAATGGCTAAGGCCATTTTTAGGAAGGTCATTGTGTTAAAATTCTTTAACTAGAGGATTGATTAAATCCTATAGTTTCCAGTTGTAATGTCGATGAAGTTGGTTATACCATTCCAATACATCACTAGTAAAGGTTTTAACTAGAATTTTAGTGGTGGTGAAATTATTAGTTTGGATCCAATCTCTATAAATATTGCCAAATGCTTTAAGAAAAGATGTCAGGTTTTTAGTCCCATCATACTTGACAGTTAGAGATATATTACCAATGTCAATGGAAATAATCAAAAGGAGATGAAGGCTAATTTTAGATATTTTTAAACATCTTTTTATTCATGATATATTAGGGAATAACATTTCCTAAGGTATATCTAAGAGGTGGAGGAATAAAATTTTGATTATTTTGAGGGATTAGAACCCGAGGTTGATTAGCCATATTGATTAAATGATGTTTCAATTGCATCATTTGGGAGGAGTTAGATGTTTGCTTTATGTTCATTTACTGCACTATCTATGAAATAATTTGGGTTTTATCAATTGGTGGGTTGTTGTTTTTAGGACTCCCTATATTATTAGGAGGATTACTAGTGGGGTTACTAGATCGACTTGTGGCAATCACTCCCACATTGTGTTGAGATGCTTAAAGATGGAAATTGTCTTGATAGGTAAAAAAAGGATCAGATCCACCTAAATCATTTTGAGGCATGATTTGAACCATGTTAAAATCCATAGATGAAGGAAGGGAAGAAGTGATCCAAGAGTGAGGGTTCTCTTGGGAGGTAAAGAAAGGGAGAAAAAAGACCCCATGAAGTGTCTAAATGGATTCAAGTTGTCCAAGAAGATTTTGATATGGGATTTCATGATGCTTGATGAAAGTAATAAGATTTTATAAAAATATATATGAGGGCTAAATAAATAAGTCATCCAGATAGAGAACTAAATCTATCAAATAGAAGATAAAGGTCAGTCAACAAGTAAAGAGTTAGCTAAGTTGATAGAGTATTATGGAGACAGAGTGAGAGAGTACAAAGTCATATGGGTTGACTATGTACTGCTAGATAGAGGCTAAGAAGAGTATAAAGTTTATTGGGTTGATTATGTACTACTAAAAAATGTTAGAACAGAAAGATAAGAGACATAGTCATGTTGGTTGAATGTGTATTGTAGGTAGGAAGTGGAATAATCTATAATATACTATATTAACTATAATGATAGTGTTCTAAAATAGGGAAAATGTTTTTAAATATAAGTTAATCAAAAATTAAATCAAACACATAAATAATTGGATCAATATGAGTGATCTAATTGGTGCACACAACATAAAACCTTGTACCATTATTGGCCAATACAAGTTTTTGCCATACAACACACAATGATCAAAGAAAAAGAAATCAATTAAAAATTAAATGCTAACTAAGTGGTCATCATGAGTGTTATGATATTTATTATAAAGTGTTAAGTTAAATATGATAGGATAATTTGCTAAAAATATGGAACTAGAAAGGCAATCTATGGATGGTTTTAGGACATATAGGCTAAAAGGGATCTTTGTTGGCAATGGTACTAGCTTGGTATTGGGGCCTTCCCCTTTGCTTCATAATCCTAAAGTTATTATGGTTTTAGGTGATTTACCAATATATACCATTAACCACATATTTATAATTGGCCATAAAATCAAGTCAGCTTCCCCTTTGGTGATAAAATCCAAGTAGGTAGGCCTTTGGAAAACTATTGTTTCAATGCATTTGGAATGTTATCTGATTTGGTAATGTGTGTAAAAGAGTAAAATAGTGTAACTAAATGGTAATTTTAAAAAAAAAAACTTATTTAAACTATATGAGTTACTCTAAGCATGAAAATATATGGAAAAAAAATATGAATTAATTACTAGTAAATAGTTATTAATTTCTTGATTGAAAATAGTATAGACTCAATTCAGACAACACTGCATGCAAATAATATATAATAGATTCAAATGGGTCACTATTTTTTTTACAAGTAAGGTCTTTAAGAATATATTTTAATATGTCTACTATGTCTCTTAGACAAAAGATAAACTATGGAACTAGGTCGACCAAGTTGACCTAGTTAGCTATAAGGTTGTCATTTTAAAGACTGCTAACTTACGAAAAACAAAACTAAAGTAAATACTGAAGTGATAGAGAGGGGAAAGAGAGGAACCTTGGTGGGATTGAACATGGTTAATATGTAAAAATTTACACTAAATTTCCTTAATAATTGCTTTCAAATTCTGCAAAATTGGGTCAACTATTTCAACTAAGTTATGCAAAACCCTATGTGTTGAAGAAGGATAAAGAACATGGTCAGCCTATTTGATAATGTTTGTTTACCTATATGTTAGCACAAAGTATAATATGATAAAGTAAAACTATTCAAATATATATGATAATATATAAATAAAAAAGAGTACTATGTTAACTTGTTTGATCCAATAACTATAGCTGATGAAGACTTGCACAGATAGAATAGAATCATTTTGATGTGACTGTATGTTAAACATGTGCACAAAAATTTATAACTATACCAAATAGTTTGATACAATATTAAAAATATATAAAAATATATTATGATGATAAAAAATATAATATGAAATAAAACCTGTAAGATTTAGATTTATGTTGGGTTCACTAGAATGTATGCAATGGGAATGTATCAGATCTATATATCAATCTTCTCTCAAAGAAGATAAATCCTTCTTACACTTCTGATTGTGGATACATTATATATTCATGTTCATGACCAATATGGATCTTCTATACCTAGTCAAGGGATATCTTACCATAATAATATCACTAGGGAAGGCTCCAAAGTCTCTAATCAAGCAAAACTATGCAATAACCCTAACTAGGTCCTATGTTTTCATATTCACTAAACTAATAACAAGTAAAGTAAAAATCTAATCTAGTGATCACCAAATGTTGTGACACAAATTGGGGGTAATAAACATAAAAAAATAAGCATGCATAATAAAATCCTTATTAAGCTATGTATAAATAAAACCCTAATGCATGGAGAGAGCAATATATTCAAAATCCATTACTTATGTTACTTCTATCTACTAAAGAGAGGATCAAATTTATATATAATTACATTGAATATGAACCCATCAAGACTCAATATTTCCCTTGGTCAAAGGTTATTCACAAGAGATTTTTGTGATTTGAAAGGATCACTAAGAAAGGGTAAAGCATCCAAGACTTTTTCACAAGACAAGATTCTTCTCCAAGTAAAAACCCTAAGCTGAGACTCTTCAAGTAGAATGGTGGAAGAGAAAATTGTAAATAAGTACAAATTAATAATTAACTCTTTTTGTCTCTCTAATAATGGCAAAAGGGATGTGTTTATATAGCTAAATCTAAACCTAGGCCTTTTCAAAAGTTTAGGTTGACAAGGTTGAACCAATCAACCTTGTGTTATTATTGACATAAACAAATTAGGTCACAATCTAGGTCATGTAGGGGCCAAATTATACCCTCGTAATTTTTATCAATTAGAGTATAAGGTTGATGGGGCCAATAGTGCAATTTAAATCATCAAAAATGGTTTTAGGCTAGGTAGGGGCTAATGAAGGTGGAAAATTACTAGAGGGTGAAAAATAAGAGGGCAAGCTTAGGGGAATGTTTTTAAGAGATGGGTATGTAAATAACAAGTGTTAATAAGGGAAAATAATCTTACCAAACACTAATGGTCTTCCCACCCCTTTCCTAGTGAACCCCTTAAGGTATACACTCAGATAGATTGAGACTTGATGGGTTCCTATAAGATAGAAGGCATTAGTAATTTATAAAGTGTGAAAATATTATGTTTATACAAACATCATCAGGTAAAGTGTGAAAAAAGCCAAATTTCATGACATTTCTTACACATCACTTACACACTTAAGATAAGTTCTTACACCTCTTACAAACTCATTCTCTAATACCCATCTTACACACTCAAGAGGACCAATGACTAAACTTTTCTTCAAATGTACTTTCCATACTCTAAAAAGATCTTAAATGTCCTCTCTTACACACTCTATGTGTGTAATCATAGATTTGAGTATTGATCCTCAACCCTCAATATTAAGATGAGATGAACACTCCACAAAAGTTTAGGAAATCTATAAATAGAACCATCACACCTCTCATTTCATCAGGCTTCCTAATGTAAAGTTATTATTTTGGATATTTACAAGAAGGTTCATCAACTCTCTCATTTCAATCCAAATCTAAATCATGTATAGATAAGCAAAGATGTTACTCACATGAGGATTCAAGCATTGATAAAGACGTATAGATTTACAATCTAATTTTTTCCTATTTAGACTGGTCTTCAAATGAATCTTCAAGGGAGGTAAAAAACATGATAATTTATCTTAAAATTTGCATTTCCTATATGCAGTCCATATCTCAACCTAGATATTAGGCTTGATAAATTATGTCTTCAAGTTGTTTCATTTTTTTATTCACTAAAAATTCACTAATCTCTCTTAGATTCCTAATCTACATAATGGCACTCTTGGTGTGACATTATGTAGATTTGGAATCCAAGAGATATTAGGTAATTATTAATGAATCAAAATCCAAAATAACTAAAATATATAATTTTTCAATCCTAATCCCTAAGTTGAGCTATAGAATACAAATAATAAATAAAAATTAGAAGATAAATGAGCATGATTTTTACCTTCATTGAAGATTCATTTTAAGACCAGTCTAAAGAGGCTGATTCATTTTACATTTCAAGAGATTCCTATATTTTTAGGGTTAAATAAGTACATTGTTGAATTATCTTTGTAAGGTTATGTTGCATTTAAAGTTATATATGATTTTTTTGTATTGAGAATTAGAGGTATAATTTTGAATTTAATTCTTTTATTTTTTAATATATTGGGTGTGTAAAATGCCATGGTGTTGATTCTAGTTGACATGTGGAAGAAAATGAGAGGATGGTAAATGAAGGATAAAATAATCTTAGACACTAGACCAATTGAATGTATCTATAATGATGGATAAAAAGAAGGCATAAGATACTAATTATATTTTGGGGCTTTAGGAAGAGCTACAAAAATAGAAATAATGAAACAATAAAATCATATTAAGAGATGAATGGATGGATTTAACTACAATTAGGATAAGTTAATATAATACAAAGGGAATTAGAGGAAATATACCTCCAGAGGAAGAGACTAAGTGTGATTATCAAAAGGATCTAGAATATAATGAATGGAACATAGTAACTAAAGGTAATATAGGGAGAGACAAATAATTTGAGACCAACATGGAAGTGGTAGAGAAAGGAGAGAAGAGAGGAACCAAATGCAATGCTGAAGAGAAGTTAGAACAAATTATTAGTAGATTCAGTGAGTAGTTGTTGAGGCTTTGACTATATTTATAATGGGAAGGACATTTTTTCGGTGGCATTCTAATGAAACACAACTTTATGTTGGGTTTAGGAGTGGTCATTTTATATGCTTCAAGGATAGTGCAGTTACTACAAGAGGATGCATCCCCCACACTTCAATTATAAGAGTTAGTAGACCTTAAGTATTTAAGGAGTTAGAAGTAATTAAGAATTGGTTTATAGAAGTTATAAGATTCTTATAGATACATAATAAGTAATTTGAAGGTGAATCTAACACATCATTCGATCAAAATTAACTTAATATGTCAATCATAATTTTAGTAGTTCATATATACTATTGAAAACACTCCTTAAATCAATTGTAAGTAGTTTTTTTTAAGGAGAAATGGCACTACCTGTGGGAAAATTACTCACATTTTTTCCATATGATGTGTCTTTTAACCTTGAATAATATTTTTGACATGAGAAATGAAGTGATAGTCTTTGGGTGTCCCTGTATATGAGGATAAAAGGTGTGATCTTATAGGAGCCTTGACTTGCATAGCTCTAGAGTTCATATTTAATAATAAATATGATAGCTTGAATTAAAAAAATTTAAGAATAAATTGATAAGATAATTCAAATTATAAAAGTGTGTTCTATAAAATCTAATATCTCAATAAAATTAGACAAAATCAAGGAAAAATTAGTACGATATTGTGATCATGGTTTCTCTGATGTTATAAATAAAGTGAAATTTTCAATTTTAGAATGTTAATAAAGATACATGGTTTTTGAAGGGATGGCATAGTAGGATTATCTTCACTATAGCTCCAACTTAGTTTCCAACCAAAGCTAAGGCTATGAAAACTGCAATTAGGATGGAGAAAATAGAGGATTATGAAGCCTATTCTTCCATTAATATAAATACTGATGCTAAAGTAAATATGTTACTGTGTAAAATGGAGGAACTATAGGAAGGAAAAATACTAAGGCTAGTTGTATGGTGTATTTAATTTATGAAATAAGTACACCAATGAAATGAATGTCCAAATTTCAAAATAGAATTTTGAGTAATATCACATTATGGGCCATGTAACTTCTAATTTCCACTGACTAGAACATTATGTGTGGCAACCACAAAGTGTGTACTTTATTTTATGTAAATACTATAATTATGATGACAAAAATTTCATATCATTTTAAGAGATAAATGATGATATCACTAAAAAAGTCTTTTTAGTTACTATGCAGCAAACCCCTACACCAAAGCTAAATGTGAACACTTAGGATGCTAATATCACAACAAAAAGTGGATAATATCAACCTAGATGGAAATTTACATTATAGTATCAACTTAGATGGAAACTTTCTTAACCTTAGTACCAATAGGGATGGGCTCCAACATCTCTATAATATAAACCTAGTTGGGATCAACCTAGGCAATAATGTTAGTCTAATTAGGTACCTCCATCCCCTCAAAGGAAACATAGATAATATTAGAATTATAAATAGGGATGGGGATCATCTTAAAAATAAGGAGGTTATCAAGGTGGAACCCAAATTCAAATTTAATGGAATATATAGATTTGATAATCATTTATTTATTATTTATGTGGTGAAGTGAAGCATATAACATGAAATTATCCCTACAATACTCAATGGGAAACTTATTTCACACTAGAGATTTGCAAAAAAACATAGTCTAGAGGATTTATTGATTGTATAAAAATAAAGGAAATAAAATACAACATAAAATATGAACATGATAAGCTCTTGTCCAAAAGAACAACACAAAATGTGAACATGGTAAGATTTTGTCCAAAGGAAAAATGCTCTTTCCAAGGATATTTGCATGATTAAACACAAGGAATAAGTTATTTCACCTATGTGGATGCCTACAAAAAATCTAATATGAAAGGTACGTGAAGATATATATATATATATATATATATATATATATATATATATATATATATATATATATATATATATATATATATATATATATATATATATATATATATATAAGAGATAAGGTTTTAATGAACAAAGTAGCCCATCTATTATAGTCAATTCATAATAAAGATATCAGTGAAGGAGATCTTGCAATAATTGAGGCCCGAATGTATGGATAATTTTTTTAAAATCTTATGACAATATACTAAAGCTTTTTATTACCCTAAAATATTAATATATTTTTAAAAATATCAAAAATTTATTATATAATTTGTTCGATTGTGTAAAAAAAGGACAACCAAGAAAAGAATGAATGGTTTGGTATGTCAAAACTAAGAGACCTTTGGATGAGGATGTATGAATGGATAACAATATTTAAAAGTATGAATTTATAAATGTTTTTTGAATTTTGGAGCACTATAAATATCATTCCTATGTATATTTAAAATCTATCTGGAGGCCATCTCTAAGATATAGTCATGGTATTCTAAGTTTGGAATATTGGTCAAGTCAATTATATTAGAAGGATCGAGGATATAGAGATAAAACTAACTAGCCTAAATTTGTGTGGGTATTTAGAAATGATGAACATGAAGATAGATTAAAATCACTACCATGCTCTAATCAGGAAGAAATGGGTATATAACAGTCACATGACCATAAATATAGTGAATAATCACTTTGAATCACATCAAAAGATACTATTATTGTAATACCATTGATTAAGTATAAGCACAAGTTGTATATAATACTGAAAAAACTTCCTCTTCTCGTGGAAAATAGGAAGATATATGGTTTCATTTTAATACAAATCCTAAGTTAGAAGTAATTCAAAGGAGAAATTCCCCTTGTTTTTTGTAGTATTTATAGGAGATACCAAATATTTTGAAGCTAGACTATCAAGGGGATCAACCATTTCATAAACTATAGTCATTCCCCCAATTCCAAACATTAGGGTATAAATCCCATTCCATGTGATCTAAAAACAATAAAATATTGAAGATGTTTATAATATTGATGTTATTAACAAAAATTATATTGAACCAACTAACAAAGGTAATATGCCTTTAGAGTCATCTTCATTTTTTAGTGGTGATAAAAATGTCACATGCCAAATTTGGTAAGAGGATATAATGAAGTGAGGCACATGAAAATGGTGTTCACCATAGAGAGGAGTATAATTCAATATCTTTCTAAAAAATATTTGATAGAGTTTATTCACACATTAGAGAATCATATTCTAGCTATAGAGACATAGATCAATGTGCTTGACTATTCACTGAAGGTGTCAAAAATGAGAATACTTATCATTTATCCAGGATCTCTCTTATAAACCATTATTGTAGAGTATTCATCTCAGACATTATGCACAAA
This sequence comes from Torreya grandis, assembly GCA_037957365.1. Classification (NCBI taxonomy): domain Eukaryota; kingdom Viridiplantae; phylum Streptophyta; class Pinopsida; order Cupressales; family Taxaceae; genus Torreya; species Torreya grandis. Next base: position 557,158 of record JARHVA010006878.1, read on the forward strand.
CCAATCTTTGCATTATTTCCTCACAAGAATAATATAATCTAAATATCTCTCTTTCCCACCTTATAGTCAAGGAGAAGTAATAGGAGTGCCTATTAAATAGGCATAATAGGTTGTTATTCTCAACAAATAATTTATTATGCGAAACCAATATTAGTTGATACGGAATATTTACACACACAAAATAGGTGTGAAAATATTTGACACATAACAACTAATGAACTAACTCCCAATCAAGATTAACTCAGTGAGTGAGTGTGAATGCTCACTCCAACACCCTCCCTTAAGCATAAAATAGGAAGTAAGAAAAGAAAAATAAAAGAGACTAAATGGGTCCCAACAATAAGGCCTAATCAGGTATCCATTTACAAATAATAGTGATATATAAAGTGTCCCTATGGTAACTAATCCATCTTATTAGAGTACATGGATTTTGAGTCATTATAACTACCAAGTCAAATAAGAATTGGTACTATATACAAAGCTCACTCTATAAAAGCATTGATCACAAAACTAGGGAAAAATAGTTACCATAGATGAAATGAATCATCGTAAGGTTCCCAAAAACTAGTAGAACCATAGTGAGAGTGAATAATATAACATATGATACAAGGCATCCCAAGAAGCACTACTCAGAAATCTCAACTCAATCCTATAGTAGGTGCACTTGATGAAATGAATCCCATCGAACAAAAGATGCACTCAATCAACTACCTCCAAAATCAAATGTGTTGTGCCAAGGGCTATCAAGGAACATAAAACCTAAAGTAGTATGTGCACACACCCCCCCCCCCCATAATTTTGAAATGGGTGTAGTGACATAAAAAACATATCTATATGAGTGGGCCAATCCCACTACAAAACATTAAAATGCTAACACTAGGATACACCAGACTAACTACTCTTTAGAGGGAGATGAAACTCCATAAAAAAATTGAAGGAGATTATCAACATCAAAAGTACATATACAAATATCTCAATAATATATCCTTGGTGGTGATGGGATAGTCAAAAACTAAAGATTAAAGTACTCAATATGGAGCATACAAACATGAATAAAAAGACTCCATGAATCTCAATGTGACCACAAATAAAGGTCCCATATAACAACAATATCACCAAGTGACACAAAAAGTCCATAATGTAGTCAGTAGTAGATGACATCTATGAAATGAGACATGTAAGCTCCCAAAAACACATCTGCCTAATAAATAACTCAAATATCCAAGGAGAATCAAAAGATAGGAGGAGAAATGTGCATTTGAAGAAGTTGAGTGGTGTAGGAACCTCATCTATATATCCCTCTCAAAAAATAATGTTGATACCATCAAGAGCAATCAAAAATCTACCCCAAATGAACATGAATGGTGGATGAAGATGCCTACATATGAGTGTGTGCAAAGTCCATAGTAGAAGTATGTGAGGTAACATCTAAAGAAGTGTCAAGTAGATCATGTTTAACTACTATTTTCCTAGGTTTTGCAAGCCTGAGTGAAGGTGAAAAAGAGCCCATATGTAGCTCATAATCCTCATGAAGAGTGAAGCAAACAAAATATGAAGCTTTATCAATATATCCAATGAAGATGAATCATCTACATCATAACCAAGGCTATGCTGAGCAATCTACATAATAGGCTAAATATGTCAAGAATGCCCTATAGACACTTCTCAATTCCTACAAGTTTGATTTTATGACCAATAGAATAAAACGTACAAGAGCCAAAGCTAGTGGTATGGTAATCAAAAGAATTAGGCATGTGTGTAGGTGGAACTAAAGTGGGATGTGTAGATTATGCAAAAATAGTAGGCACATAAGTATTAATTATAACAATAGGAGCAACATGAACAATGGTTTGCTCAGAATATGGTAGATCACACTATAAAAGTGCATCAAGTGGATATGTACTAGATTTGGTACATGATGGGGTATTATACTAATTTTGTATGCCAATGAGATTCTTATGTAGAGAAAAAATTATGGCATCCTTTCCATGAATTAGGGAGCATAGTGTTTTAGTGAATTTATGTTTATTATTAGAAAATAAAAAAGAAGAAACTAAGTATGGGTATGGTTGAAAAACATGTTTGATTGTGCATACATGAAATCAAAATATTATGAAGAGCTCCTCTTTGGCTTGGGAGGATGACCTGTAGATAATAAAACACTAAATCAAATTTATTCATTAGATAGATAGTTGAGTGGATTGCCTAGTGATAGCTAGATTCTGGAATCGAGAGCTTCCTTGGGGGCTATCAATCCACACATTTTAAATAATTAAGTTTGTAAACAAAATAGAAAGTACTTGAATCAATAGTCAAAAGGGTACTAAAATTGAACATAAGAAATGCTTGCTAATAAATAGACTATAAATGATTAAATTAGTGATAAACTAATTAATATTATTATTAGAGGGTTGGGGTATGCTTTAAAAAATTAGAAAGGGGTATGTGAACAAGAAGGAATATAGAGAATCAAATTTGGTTGGGGGTAGATAGGTGAAAATAAATTTCTATTTTTTACTACCATAGTGACCGTTAGTAGTTGGGTTGACCATCAGTGGTTAAGGTGTCTGTCAATAGTCAAGGTGATCATCGATACTTGGATAGACCATCGGTGATTAAGTCAACCATCAATAGTTATTGTGTGTAGATTTGGGTTGATAATAGGCTGATTAACAGGATCTCAACGTGAGATTCTAGGATTTGGGTAGGTTTTAGATTTGATATATAAAGAAAATAAATTAATTGAATAATTGTATCATGTGATTCTATTTAGGTGAGGTGACTAGATACACCTATTAGTCTCCTAGACAAGTTTAGTGTTTCTATGGGTATCCAAGGTAGGAAGTGCTCTTGTGGAAAACATAAATAGGTTAAGTTTCATGGGTATTCAAGGTAGGAAGTTCTTTGGAAAGACACAAACTGATCAGGTAAGTGTGAGGTGGCACTAATTCAAAAAGGGTCAATGTGTAAATATTATCACTACAGTAAAAATACCAATCAAAAATTGTGGTAAAAAAGTGTACTAGTTGGGCTGAAAGGGACCAAAGGCAAGGTGATGAGCTGGTCAGGGTGGATGGAAAAGGTAGTCTCCATAGGTGGAAAAACTTGGTTGGGTTTGCTAAAAGGGGTTTTATGAAGGTTTAAGTGTCAAAATGGGGCATCTTGATGGTCACCCTAATTTTCAATGATCAGGGTGGGAACCCTAAAAGTCCATAGGTTAAAAGTGAAAGTGGATTTACCTTTTACCCATTATAACTCTTATTCATTTGACTTTGTGTTATGGTTTCTCAATGTTTTAGCATTTTTTTGCAAGAGATTTGACTGAGCATTTAGCTGAGTTAGTGGTTGGTGATTAGTTGGAGGCACATACTTGAGGTGGTTTCCTAGGATTGAGATGTAAGGTGGATGAGGGCATGGTCAAGCAGTGGGATGTGATAGCCATCCATGATAGAGGTCGAGGAATAAGCTAGGAAGTATCTTGAATTTAATAGAATAGTTGTGACTTTTGCAATGTCATTGGGTTAGGGGGTCAAGGTAGTTTAAAATTTACTAAAGTAGGATTTGTTGTGCCCTAAGTAGGTTTCTATGTAAAATTTGGGTAATTGGGTGGGTAAATTCAATAATTGAAAGGGTGTTTATGTTATAGGGGGTGGGTAGATTGATTAGGGTAGTTAAGTAGGTGTTTTAGCTATTGATTGGGTGAAATTTGGGGGTGACTAGGGTTTGGACATTTTATCTATAGAACACCCATAGTGACCATCGACGATCAGGTTTGACCATTGATGGCCGACACCCTAGAAAAAATGTGTGTCTGAGTGTCAGCAGTCACCATGATCATCAATGGTTAACAAGCTGGGGAAGCTTTTACAAAGTGATTTAAAAGGTTTTAGAAAGTGGGAAGCTTGGATGTTAGGCCTAGGTGAGAAAGGTAGGTCCATAGGGTAATGTTAGTGAGCACAAGTTATATAAAATGCAAAAAATTAAGTTAGGCTAGTGTAATTGTCAAGTGGGAGTAATACATTACCTAAGGATTGGACTTCCAAGTGGAGTCAAGGGTAAGATGTTTGAGAATATTTGGGTTGGGGTAGGTACTTGTTAGAAAGGATAGTGAGGTACTGGTTTGCTAATTATCGATTTGATAGGTTAAAGTAGGAACGGGTTGTAAAAGGTAAGGTAGTTTAGGTAATGAGTATGGGTTCAGGTAGAATAGGTTGAATGTTGGTAAAGAGGCTAATTTAGAAATGAGAAATGCTAATGCATGATAAAATTTATTTTTGTAGGTGAGAGAGTAGATCTAGATGAGGGATCAAGTCCCTAAGATCTTTGTAGATATTTAGCAAGGGATGACCCCAGCCAACTGGGCCCATATGGATGAGGTGGGGTTAGAATATATGAGGCATTACTAGCATGTGCCTTGAGATGAATATATAATTGTAGTAGTCATTGAGAGATGGGATCCCACTATGAACACTTTCCTACTTTTAATTGATGAGATGACCATTCTTATTAAGGTTGTACATAGGATCACCTAACTCCCACTACGTGGCAATATAATCTACCATATTGAGTGTGAGGAGTGAGATGATCATGTCAAGATCTTGTATGGAGATGACAATGATCAGGTTAGATGGCATGTTGGGGGATTTAGTTATATGATGTTGTATCAGAGGACTCCAACTGAGATGAGACTCATGGCCATCCTTATGATTATTGTGACTTGATTTGGGGCTTCTTGACTTGATCAATAAAAGATTTCTTTATTTTCTATTGGGGGTTTTGGTTGAGCTACTACAAGGCCAAATGGTATCTAGTTAGGTTCCCATCTTACTTGTATAAATATATAGGGAGTTGTGCAGATTTAAGGCCTATAAGAGGTATGGTATCAGTATCATCCTAGTTTTACATTGCTAGGCCTACAAGCATATTCAAGTGCTAAGGCTAGTAGGGTTGTTGTGGGTCGACTATACACATATTGACTTCCCCATTAGCTTAATGTGATAGAGGGGTTATTTTGATATATCATGTGTAGGAGGTGGCATTCATGACATGGAGTGGCTCATTGGTGCACTAGGGGCACTAGTGGTTGGAGATATCACCTAAAGGCTATACATTTAGTTTCTAATATGGCTAGGTTACAGGAGGTAGACACTTTCCCTCTACAGTTACAAATGGATACCTGGTAGGTGAGATGGAGAGGTGGAGTTGATTTCATTTGATAGGGTATGATGATAGTTTGGTCTTGTATAGGGTATCTCAGGCCCATTCCCCACATATAGGAGAGAGGATGTAGAGATCCTATTACCAATACCATAGCCTAATTCTATAGTTCTAGATAGTGTATATGAGGAACTACTAGTTAGGGCTCTAATAGATGATGTTGGGTTTGTAAATGGGTACATGGCATGGTAACAACCCTTATACATAGTTGTAAACATTGATGGAGATGATGGAGGTGAAAGGCCAATGTCCATGGATCCAACTATCTAGGATGGATAGGTAGGGGTGGAATTGATCACTACATAGGGATAAGTGTAGGTATTATAGGGATAGGTGGCCATGTTGTAGGTCTAGATCATCACATTACAAGGTTAGGTTATGAAATTTTAGGGTCAAATTGCTACTATCAAAAGTGAGAGGGATCAGGATAGGACCTTTCTTGGCTTGGTAACTCAAGATAAGGACTATCTAACGTAAAGAGGAGGAGGAGTAGTAGCAAGACATGTAGTGCCACCTAACTTTACCCTGACAACACGATACCTAGCTATGGTAGAGGAACTATGGTACTATGAGGATATTGTTCTTGCATAGTGTCTAAATGAGCTCCATTGGGGTGATTATAGGTCTATCCTAGTAGGTGGAGGTAATGTAGTGACACCAAGGTAGTGGGTAGCTTCTATACTAGGATAGGCAAGGACAGGTGGTGGATCGATAGGAATAATAGGTGGGTAGGCACCAAGATCCAATGGTGCTCTAAGAGGTAGTGGTGCCCCTAGGGTATAGATATGACTATTGTATATCATTTTGATTCCATCCTATGAGTTGATATGGTGAGATTTACATTTTTTAGAGAGTCATGTCTATCTATATGCACATATTTATTATGTTATGGTTATTTGACTTACAAGTTTATATATATGTGATATTTATTATACTCATGATCATGGTGCATGATTTGATGTTGGAATTGCTTATGGATTATGATTATTCTATGGATGTTTAGCTTAGGCATGAGATGGTTTAGATTTATGGTTATGCTTATGGCATGCTAAATCTTAATGTGTATATACTACATTAGTAGACTATATATATGTGGTAGAAAATGGTTGAATGTGTAAATGCTTATGTATTTTATTTATTTATGATTCATATTATGGTTTATGCTATGATGTTTACATTGCGTATGGATTATGCTTATGCTATGATTGTGTAGATGCTGACATATTCTTAGCTAGGCATGAGATGTTTGTGATACATGTTTATGCTTCTTGGTTGCTTATGACACACGTGGATATGTTTATTATGATTATGGTTGTTGTTATATTACTTAGGGTAAAACATATGAGGTATGGTAACTAAAAACACTAGATGGGAGAAGAATAAAGAATATAATCAATAGAAAATGCCATAATGAAAATATCAACTAAGCACATTAGAATAAGAAGAGGGCATGATGTTTCTTCTTTGGATAGGACTAAAAATAGACTTGAAGTTGGATTTTATTAATGAACATAAGCCTTTGAAATTCTTCACATGAGTGGTCATTAATTAGTTAGAAAGGTGTCTTGACCACATAATGTTAAGTAAGCTCAAGAATCCCTTGCATATAGTGTAAAGGGGAGATGGGTGAAAATGGAACCCTATTATGAGACTAGTATGCCTCCATTATAGGTGTCCAAAAAGACTAGGGTAAAATAGCCTATGACAAATTGTGTAGACTGATTGATGCAAGAAGTCTATTTGAAAAAGCCAATTATGACTACCACCTTATCTTATTATTTGAGAACCGATTGCAGCTTTCAAGATTATTTTGCTTTTATATTGATTGTGATAATGGGTTTTTTTTATTGTTGTATATGAGAAGCTAATCGATGTAAGAAGCTTCCAAGAAATTTCTATGCTTTTGAAAAATACTTACTCAACCATCTTTGAGGGAGTGGTCTAATTTTATGTGCTTTGTTTAGATTATTTTAATAGTTGTCCTTCAAGGGAGCATTCCACCTTATGTTTTGGAAATTTCAAAGAGGTTTTCAACAACTATCCTTTAAGGGAGTAGTCTATGAATGCTAGGAATAACCCATGATTGCTAGTGATAGGAATTTTTTTATTTTTCTTTGATTTAGCTTGACATAGACTTGTTTAGGCTGGCTTAGTGGTTCACCTTTATAAAGGCAAAACTAAAAGCACAAGAAGGTGGATTAGGTGCGAAGAGGTTTAGGTGATAATGACCATGGGAATCCATCTTGGGAAGGTGTGGAAAGTACCATGAGAACCATGCCATGGGTAGATCCATGATAACCATTGTTGAAGATAAGTAAATGTCAGTGACAGATAATCACATGATTCATTTTTAATCGATTTCCCCCTAAAAGAGGGAAATAGAATGTAGGTGGATAGAAAGGGATGAGCTTAATTTATATAAAAGGTGAACTTGATCCTTCTTAACAAAAAAATAGATGCAGATGTGAAGAATTAAGGGGCTCAAGCTCTGGGTGGCCTTCGAGAGAAGAAAATTGATAAGCTCCTGACCCATACTTGTGGGTTATGATATAAGGTCCAAGTTAATTGAAAGCAAACATACCCCACTTTCTTTTCTCAATATTAATGACATGTTGATTTTCATTTAGGATGATGTCTTTGATATAAGTCTTGCACTTTAAGGTGTTTTTTATAGGCACGTTTGATACACTCTTGATATCATGAAGATGCATAAGGGCTGCTACATGATGCTCATCAAGTAGCTCAAGTTGGGTTAAACAGTGTTGGCAATACTCACTCTTGGAAATGAGATCTTGCAAAGATATACAAATAGAGGGGATTTGGACTTTAAGAGGCAAGACAACCTATACTCCAAATATAAGACAAAATAGGGTAGCACCCATAAGGGTTCTAATGCTAGTATAATATGCCTATAAGGTGAATGGGATGTGAAAATGCCAATCTCAACTTAATTCATTCACCATTTTAGTTAGAATGTTATTAAGAGTTTTGTTAGAGGCTTTTGCCTATCCATTAGCTTGATGGGGATATGTTAAGGAGAAACTTAACTTACTATTGAATGCATCACATAGACCCTAGACTTGCTTATTCTTATAGGATTTACCATTGTCGATGATAATCTTATGAGGAAGAATGAAGCAGTAGATGATATGGTGGTTGATCAAGTCAAAAATCTTAACTACTTTGGTTGAGACTAGAGGAATAGCCTCTACCCATTTGGTAAAATACTTGGTCATAGTAGTGATCAAATGGTGCTATGAGAAAGGGGTTTAATTTCACCAATAAGGTCTAAACCCAACTGTGAAAAGGGCCAAAAATTGATAGAGATACGAAGGCTATGGCTTGGCACATGATGTAAATTGGCATGTTGTTGACACTTAACACACTTTTTCACATAATCATAGTAGTCTTGGTTAAGGTTAGGCTAGTAATAGCTAAGACAAAGGATGTGCTTAGCTACAATGAGACCACTAAAGTGTCCCCCATAGATACCATCATACATTTACTTGATAACATGGGAGGCTTCATGACTATGTAATCAATAAAAGAGGAGGCTATCAAAGCCACATTTATAAATAATTCCTCCCATAATGATATAGAAAGAGGTACTTTAAATAAATTCTTTTTGAGTATTTATAGAAAGGATAGAAGGAATTATGCCAAGATTAAGGTAGTCAAAGGTTTGTTGATACTAAAGGTTAGGTTGGGTCTCCTCCACATTAAAAATGGTGAGAGAATATGGTTTGACATAGGATGGTTGGGTAAGCCTATGGATAATGATAGACAACTTAGAATCCAAGGGTGTGGATGGTATCTAAGAGGTAAGGGAAGCCACGGTGTTGATGAATTTATTTGTAGATCATGGGGTTGGCTAGATGTGGTAGTGCTCAAATGATGCTAAGAGTTAGTTGACTAGTTTTTTGTACTACTTCAAAACATCAATATTACAATGATAAGAGCCATTGATTTGATTGACCAAAATTTGGGAGTCACCAAATATATTGATTTTTTTGACTACTAGGGCTAAGGCAATCTGAAGATCAACCATATTGTTAGTACATTAAAAATCAAGTTTGAAGGATAGGGGGAGATGTTCACAATCAAAGGGGATAAGGATGATACTTTCTACCCCACCCCATTGACATTTTGATCTATTGAAGAACATGGTGACTTGATAGGTGAAATCCACCTAAGAAAGGGTCATGATAGACTCATCATGGAACTCAAGAGGAGGAGGTTGGTTATCTACTAATGGTTCCTTAGCCAATTGGTCAATGATGACTTACTCTTTAAATTACTTCTATTAGAGGAACTCAAGATCAAAATCTACTAAGAACATGAGCTACTTGGCCATATGCTAGTTTTAGTATGGCTTAGAGTGCATGTACTTGAGTGGGTCAGTGTTGGTTATGACAAATGTTTTATGGTTAAGAAGGTAGTGGTAAAGTTTGGTGGCCAAGAAGATTAATTATAAGCATAGTTTCTCAATATGAGTGTACCAAGTCTCATACCCTACTAGCATGTGGTTAATGTAGTATACATCTTGCTCTCTATGTTGTTTATCTCATATAGCCAACATTACCCCTAGGGAATGGTTGGTGGTAGAGATATATAGGTAGAAAGGTTGGTCATCCTTGGGAGGGGTGAGGTAAGATGGTGACAAAATGTACTCTTTGACTGAATTAAAGGCCTTTTGGTAGTAATTATTCCAATTGAAAGACACATCCTTCCTTAGAAGGTGATGGAAGGGTTGGAATTGATCTGAAAGCTGGGAAATAAAATGATGAATGGATTGAATCTTCCCTTACAAGCTTCAGTGTTTCTTAAGGTTACTAGGAGGAAGCATGTATAGGATTACTTTAATTTTAGTAGTATCAAATTTGATTCTTTGAAAGGAGACAATGAAACAAGAAGCTTTCTAGACAAGACCCCAAAAATGCACTTCTTGGGGTTGAGACAGACATGATAATGGATGAGGTATTTGAAGATGATATTGAGAATAGACAAGTGATATTTTTAGAGTTTTGATTTTTTGAGAAGGTCATCCACATAGTCCTCTACAATATTATGGGTAAGGTCATGAAAAATATAAGTCATGTCACATTGGTAGGTTGTACCAGCATTCTTTAGTTTAAAAGGCATGAGTCTATAGGAGAAGGTCCCCCATAGGGTGTTAAAGGTGGTTTTATGCTGATCTTCAGGGGAGATTAAGATCTGATTGTAGCCCAAGAACCCATATATGAGAGATTGTGTTTGGATGTAAGATCAAAAATTTGGTCAATGATAGGTAAGGGAAAGTCATCTTCAGGTCAAGCAACATTGAGGTCATGAAATTTCACATAAATGCATCGTCCCCCTGTGGCTTTAGTGATAGGTATGAAATTTGAGACCCATTAGGGGTAGTCAATAAGTTGAATGAAGTTGATAGATAAGAGATGTTGAAGATCTTCTTTGATGAGAAGTGATATGCAAGGATGCATGCATCAAAGATTCTATTTGACAAGTTTGGCATCACGATGAGTGACAATGTTATGGGTAGTAATGGTGGGGTCGATCCCAGGCATATCATTGTAAGACCATATAAAGGATATGATATAGTCTTGGAGGAAGGATGGGAAGTCTTGAAGTTCTTTGGTATTTAATGATTAACCAATTTTTAAAATATGGGGGCTATTCAGAGTACCCAAATTGATATCTATGGTGGATTCATTCAACATGGTTGAAGATTTGGGATGAAGAGATTTATGAATTGAATAATTTAGGGCACCAAAATAGGTGATAATATAATCATCATCCTGGCATTAAACAATGTTAATGGTAGGAGAGTCTTTTCCTATCATCTCAAGATGGGACAAAGGGATGGTTATGGTCACCCCCTCCTTCTAATAAGTCAGGGGTTTAAGGTTGATCATGTTGATGAAAAAATGTTAGGTGGGATTATTTCATCATCCTCACATATAGGTAGGGGAGATGTTGGTAAGGAGGGGTGTCTTTTGTAACAATGGTAGTGGTAAGTGTTTTGGGTTGTTTTTTATTGGGTAGGATGAAACCAAAGCCATGATTCTCATGAGGCTTCATAGTTTTGATGGCGACCAATTCATGTGGGCCACGTTCATATCACCCCAGACTAAAGCTTTTCTAATCACACTGATGAAGGTATGTCTTGGAAAAGTTTGGTTTATCTAGGTAAGAAAAACTAGTGGCGAATGGTCAAGGTAGAAGAGAGGCGATAGGATCACTAAGGGATTTGTCAATTACCTCATAGACAAAATGGGTCTGACAGTGAGGAGGTCTAAAGGGAATGATAGTTTTAACATTGGGTTCATATCTTGACTAGTTGGTAAGTTTCTCATACTTGTGAGGAGTAAGGAAAGCATCTGGTGCTAAAAGGTGGTACTCCCCCAATGAAAGATGATAGAACATGGATTCCAAAGGGTCTATGGTAAGGATATGGTGTGAAGGTATAGAAGAACTAGTTGATGCCTCATCGGTGGAAGGGGATATGATATCCACTTTGGTGGTTAGATGTTGAGTTTTATCTACTGAGGGTGTGTTGGATGGGGTTATAAGGATATCATTAGGGCAATAAGTCATGTTACATGTTGATAAAGGACTTAGGTCAGCTTGGATGGTGATGACCTAGCCCTTATGCTAAAACTTAATGCAATGATGGAGAGTAGAGGGAATACAATCCATGGAGCAAACCTAGAGTCATCCTAATAATATGTTATATTATAATTCACCTTCTACAACATAAAATAGTTTAGGGAGTGTGTGGGGTCCTGTATGGATATGAAGGATGATAGTTCCCAAAGTAGTGGCCATGGTATCATTGAAGGAATGAAGAATGATTGAGGATTTGCACATAACATTGTCTTGAAGGTTGAGTTTGTTATAGGCATGAGAGGAGATGATGTTTATGCTAGCTCCTCCATCAATCATGAGAAATTTGATGTGGGTTTGGTTTATGTAAGAAGTAATAAAGAGGGGAGGATTTGGGTCCTCCATGTGGATGGAAGGTATTTCCAAATCTTTAAAAGTAACAAGGTTAGAAATGTAGAGGGCACTAACAAAGGTGGCTAGAGGTTGGGGGTCATCACATTGGACCTTAATGGATTCCAAGGACTCTATTAGTGCTTGTTGGTGATGAGGAGAGGTAGATATCAACTCATACAAGCTCATTTTCACTGGGGTTTGATGAAGTTACTTAAAGATGAACCCCCTAATGGATTTTGAGGGGTTAGATTGGGAGACACCTAAGATAAACACCTTGGGTTTGGTCAAAGATGGAGATAGTTGGGTATAGGTTGGTTGGGTGTTTGAGGAGGGGTATGTCTAAAGAATGGACACCTTAGCCTTCCATTTGTCCTTTTATTTTACTCTTGTGACCACATTGAAATTATGGATAGAAGGAGAGATTGAGATGGAGGATTAGTCATATTCATCTTCACTCCAAGGTGAGAGTAGACGAGTAGGTGAGTGTTGGGTAGGTATGGTGGGTGGTTAGATTAGTATGGGGCTTATAGGAGGTTCATCTATTAATAGATTGTCCTCATCATAAAGCTAGTAGATGATGGTTTGGAGAGTTTTACAATTCTCCATGTCATGACTTGGTGTTATATGATAATCACAAACTTGGTGATCATTGTACCAGACAGGGTTTGAAGCTAGAGGGTAAAAGGGTCTGATGGGAGGTAAGGTTAAATAGGAGGTTTACAATAACATATGGAGAATGGTTGAATATGATTTAACCAAAGATGGTAAAGGTTTAATGGTTTTTACTTTGGTGGTTAAGGTAGGAGGTTGCTTGGAAATAGGTTTGGTGGTATTTATTTTGGGTAGGGTGGTACGCTTGGTTGATAATTTTGATTTAGGCAAGGAGGTTGATGAGCTAGAGGTGTAAGGTCACAAGGTATGTAGCTTAGGTATTATTGGCATGGTGAAAAGAGGTACATCAAATAGTAACTACAAAGGTGTCACCAAAAGAGGTGGTGAGGTTTCGGTAGAGGTAACTAACTTCCTACTCAAGGTAGAGGGATGAGGCCCTAGAATGGAGGGAAAGGTTGAGGGAGGAAAAATTTGGACCTTACAACCTTGGTTCAATTTTACTTCCTTGGTTGATTTGGTTTGGCATTTGGTTGGTGGTATTGAGGGGGTTAGGTCTACTTTCACATATGGGTAACTAAGGATTTGGGTAGGGAGGATACTAAGATTTTTAATAGACCTAGTTGGGATTATAAGAGAGGGCTTGGATACTTGGGTCTTGGTTGCCTTAAGTGGTTGAGGGTTGACTGGTTTGGTGCATGCTTTATTTGGTCAGTTAGAGGGTTTATTTGTTTGGGTAGATATGGTAAGAGGTGGGTCAATGAAAGTGGGGGGTTGATTTGACTAAGAAAGGGTTGGAGGTTTCAATTGAGTAATATAAGGGAAGCTTAATTTCTACCAGAAGGTGGCTTGATCCATGTTAGGATCAAAGATAAATCCCAATTTTTGCACTAGCCTAAAGAAAGGTTTATAGTTTGGTTTGATTCCCTAAATGGTAGAGCTAAAATATAGGCCCCTCGGCAAAGACATAGGGATGGTAACCCCATCCTCTTCCTCAATCAAAGGATATGGGGTTGAGATAGGTGGTTTCTCTATGGGAGGAGTAGATATGGGGGTTTTGTCCTTGGATTGGGTATCCAAAAGAAGGGAAGGTAATTCTACTACCTCAATAAGTAGAGAGAGTGAGAGATAAATGGGTTGGTTAATAGGATCTTTAGCAATGATTATGTCAAGGACCATGTTAACTGTATGGGTATCATGAGAACATTGGATATTGTTTCTCTCATTCTTGGTAGGAGCATGGTTTGAGAAGGGTTGCCTGAATATATCAAGGGCTTGGTTTGATGGTACATTGGTGTTATCCAATGTAAGCTCCCCCTTGTCAATGAGGGATTGGAGAAGGCTCTTGAAGGTGTTGCACCTATTGACATCATATCCTATTACTTCATGGAATGCACATAGATCATTCTCATTGTACCAACTAGGCATGGGATGAAAGTATTAAAATTTTTGGGGTGGCTTGATAGGAAAAAGTTGAATGATATTAGATTTAAACACTTTTTCCAAGATGGAAACATAAGATTCTCTAAGTAGAGTGAATTGCTTTTGGTTGTTCCAGTTTTGGTTCCTCAAATTTTTCTTTGAGGAACTAGAGGAATTTGATTTGTTGATATAAGGTGGAGGATTGGATTTAATGAAAATTGCATTTGTGGTTCCCTTGATTTTGGTGTTGGTATTGGGTTGGTTATTTGACTTGGAGGAAGAGGCCTCATTGGTTTTGTAGGTTGAGTTCTTGTTTTTGAGTTTTAGCTTACCTTCCTCAATGGATCATTTCTCTAACTTATGAGCCATGGTAAAAGCTTCATCAAAGCTTCATAGATTTAGACATGCAGTGTAAAGGAGATATGCTTGGCACATGCTCGAGCAAAGAACTCTATGATTTTAGGTTGAGGCAAGGAAAAGGAAAGTTGGTTAATCAAGCTCATCTAATGAGCCACAAAATTTGTAATGGATTCATCCTCAAAATACCAAATATAACAGAGGTCGGTGATAGACACTTTCTTAGAGATATTGATCAAAAAATGGTTAATTAAGGTTTGAGCCAGTTGGGTGAAGGAAAAGATGGAATGTTTGCATAAGGTACTATACGAATCTAAGGTTAAGCCATCTAGAGACATGGGAAAGGTGTGGAGAGTAAGGGCATCATCATAAGTGATGAGATAGAAATCATGCATAAATTCCCTAAGGTGTTGTTGGAGATCCTCCTTACTTTAAAACTTAGAGAACTTGGGAAGTTTGCATTGTGGATGATATAGATTAATAGGTATGGATGGATGGGATTATTAAAAATTTTGTCATATGACAAGATGTTGTGAGAATCTGACATGGATGAATCTAAGGTGGTCATCTTCTCCATAAGGATTTTCATTAGGTTGGTTTGGGGTTATGCCCCTGAAGGGTTATAAGATGCATATTACTATGATAGTTGGGAGACATACAGATAATGGGTAGAAGGTTTGGAGGATACCACATATGGATGAGTGGATGTTAATGGCTAGGTGGAATATGCATAAGAATAGGTAGAGGTAGGTGGTTGGGTAGTGGGTACATGACCTTGTAGATTAGGGATGTATCCAAAGGTTGGTCCAAGGGGTGCATGTTGGATAGAAAAAGTAGTTGGTTTGGTGATTAATGAAAGGGTGATGACCCTTCTATTGATCAGTACAAGGTAGAGGTTAGGACACCACAAGGATTTGAAGTTGAGTGGTGGTTGATGGGTTGAAGATAGCTAAAGGAAGGCTAATAGTGCTAGACGTAGGCAATCCTATAGTGGTGGAGTGGTTGTTAGGAATAGAAGGTATAAGGGTAGGGATAGTTTGGGTTGGTTGGATTTCAATGGTAGTCTCAAAGGGGTTGTTGGTTAATAAGGTAGCTTGGGTAGTTATCATTTGTGTAGTAATTATGGAAATGGAGGTACTCCCCATGAGATGGGGAGGCATGTCATAAGGTGGATCTATAGATAGAGCTAGAGTGGATATATGTTAAGACATGGTTGTAAGATAATGTTGTAAGACTATAGGATTATTGTCTAGGAAAGTGACAAAGTTTGCATCTCCTTAAGGGACCTCCTGAGAGAAGGTAGAACTTCCTAAAGGGTGAGGAGAGTCTACTGGTCTGGAGGTATAGTCCATGGATGAAGAGGTGGAAGAGGTAGGTTGGCTTGGTGATAGGTTTTATTCCACAAGATCTCTTTACTGTTGACAAGTGAGAACTATGAAAGATAGGGGAGATAGAAAGTACAAATAGTCTCACTACTCAAACAAAGAAAAGACAATAAAATATCAAAGAAATCAAATCACACTCTAATAGAGACATTAAGACCTAGATTTTTAATTAATCTCACTTTTGGCTTATGCTTTAATAAGTTATATGATTGAAATTGGTTTGTAGATCAGGTACTAAAAAGGAATTCTATTGTTGGTTTTAGATTGTATTTAGGTGCTTAAGAAGAATTTGTATTAGAATCAATACATGGCTTGGTATTGGGGCCTACCCCCTCACTTCACACACTGTAACGATAAGGGTGTCAAGTGCTTAGCCAATATATATTGATATCTAGAGAGTATACTCAACCAGAGAGCTGAGTTTGTCCTCCCCTTGGTAATGACCTCTAAGTGGGATCACTGGGAAACTATAAGGCTATTGTTAAGTAATGAAATCCTAGTTAGGCCTTGTCTCAAGTATGTTTGATGTTTAATTGATGAAAGTGGTTTGGTTAGGTGTGTGTAACAAAGAGTGAAGCTAAGATAGATTACTTTGCCTTTAAGCTAAGCTATGGGAATTAAACTTTCAACCAGTCAATGTAGGCACTTAATTTTAAGCTCAAAAGAAAGTTTCAATTTTGTTAATGAGCAAATAGTAGAGAAAGAATGAAAGCAAAAAAGAACCCAAGTAAAGATACAAGGATCCCACCGAGCAGGACAGAATGTTTCAATAAATTTTGGCTTAAGTTTTAAATAAAGAGTGAAAAGAAACTTGATACGGGTATGGTTGAAAAACTTGATTTATTGTGCATGTGTTGAAATTAGAAGATTGTGAAGAACTCCTCTTTGGCTTGGGAAGATGACCTGAAAATAAGAAATCACTAAAGCAAACTTGTTTGTTAAATAAATAATTGGGTGGATTGCCTAGAAGTAGCTAGATCTCAAAAGTGAGAGCTTCCATAGGGGATATCAATCCACACATTTTAAATAATTAAGATTATAAAATCAAAATAAGGTACTTAAACTAATGAATCAAATTATAATAAAATTAAATGCAAGAATGTTTGCTAATAAAATAGATTAAAACAATTGAATTAATGATGAACTAATTAACACTAGTGCTAAGGTATTGGAGTCTACTTCAAAAAATTAGAAAGGGGTCTATGAATAGGTAGGAACATAGAAAATTGGGTTTGGTTAGGTATAGGTGGGTGGAATTAGCTTGCTAGTTTTTTGTGTCATAATGGCCATCAATGATTGGGTTGACTTTTGATGGTTAAGATGACTGCTAGTAATCAAGGTGACCATCGGTGGTTAGATAGACTGTTGGTAGTTGAGTCAACCATTGATGGTTACTATGTGAGGATATGGGTTGGTAATTTTGGATAAATGCTAAGATATATAAGATGGATTCAAAGAGGTGAGTAAGGCATAGTTTTATTGCGAAATGGAAGTAAAGTAGATGAATACTGAGAAATAAGTACTTATATTTCCATAAGTCGATTGGTTGGATGGTTGAAGTAGTTGGTCTGTTGGTAGAATCTATGTCAATTTTGGTAGAGTAAAAATACTTGAAGGCTTGGTAGGGAGGTAGCATTAAATCAAATCTCTGATATGATTATTATATTATCAGATTGTTGGAAGGCAATTTGACCTACAAATATAAACTCTTTTATACATAAGCTCTTGATAATAATTGCAAATGGATTCCACCTTTAGGTTCCTCTCTTCTTATACGCACAAGTAAGAGGTTGAAGTGAAGGTTCAAATAGGCTATATAATTATAAATTGTCCATGCAATGACTCATAACAAGATTTAGACAACTTATATTTATAAACTCAAAGCGAGTGGCTTGCATGCTAGTTGGTTAAAGAGGTCAACCCTAACGATTGATGGTCAGGGTGACCATTGATTGTTAAATTGACCATCAATGGTTGAGGGTAAAGGGTAAAAAGAGGTAAAAGACTAGGTTAATTTGTCTTAGTCAATTGACTATGGGTTAGGTTAGTTAGGGGTTGGAAGGTGATATTGGTCTCAAGGGGATCTTGAGGGGTCGAGGGGTATTTTCGACATTCAAAATCATAGTGTGCATATTTTTGATGTCTACAACTTACTCAAAGCATCATATACTTGATTTTTATTTCCTATTTTATGTTTTAAAACAAAATTAAATACTTGGAATAAAGACCCTTGATTTTCATGTCTACTATTTAACTTATTTTGAGTGTTCAGATACTTCAAGGCCTCATGGTCTATAAATAAGATAAAATCTTTGGCACTAGGTAATGACTCCAGTGTCTTAATGATTGTTCAATGGTATAAAATTCAATATCATATATGTAATAATTATTTCTTACCTCATTTAATTTCTCAATAAAATATGTTATTGGCTTTCTTTCTTGACTTAGCACAACACCAATTCCAACATGTGAAGCATCAAAATCCACCTCAAACACTTTGTTAAATTACGGTAATGATAAAATAGGTTTTTATATAATCTTATTCTTCAAAAATTGAAAGATTCCTATTGCTTCCTTTGTCCATAAAAATTATTTTCTTCTCATAAAATCTATTATTGGTGCAACAATACTATTAAATTTCTTAATGAACTTTCTGTAAAAAGTTGTTAAACCGCGAAAACTTCTTATCTTTGTGATGATCTTTGGAATAGGCCAATAAAAAATTAACTTTACGTTTTATTCATCCATTATTACACCATCTTATAAATCTACAAACCCAAAAAATACCAAAGTATTCTATGTAAACATGCAATTATTAAAATTTGCATAAAACTTCTCCTTTCTTAACAATTCTAATATCATTCTCAAATGCCTTAAGATCTATTATTTTCTCTTAATTAATATATAAATATCATAAAAATAAATCACTAAAAACTAACCAATATAATATCAAAACATTTTGTTCATCACTCTTATAAACATGTTGGGTGCATTGGATATTCTGAATGGCATCGTTGTCCACTCATATAAGCCATTCCTAGCCTTGAATGTTGTTTTCCACTCATATCCTTCATGAATCTGAATTTCATAACAATTACTCCTTAGATAAATCTTAGTTAAGTATTTTGATCCTACAATCACATCCATCATATCATCTAAAAAAGGTATAAGAAATCTATATTTGATGGTAATTTTATTGACTGCTCTACTATCCAAACACATCCTTCATGTCTCATCTTTTTTTGGAGTTAGAAATGTTGGTGTTGTACATAGACTCGTGATCACTCTTAATACACCCTTTATCCCCAATTTTTTAACTTTTTAATTCAATTATTAATGTTCTATTGGACTCATTCTATAAGCCAATTGATTGGATAGAGTTAATTCTATAATTAAATCAATATGATGTTGTATGTCTCTCTTTGGTGGTAAACTAGTTGGTAGATCATTAGGTACAAAATTTGCACATTATTTCAACACTTAATCTACTTATAATGGTATTTCCACTAATTCCATGTCTTCTTTATTTTATATTAATGCATAATAACAACCTGTGACATTCATGTCTTTGATAAATTATTTTATGGAAAACATGTTTTCTACTTGCCCTTCTTTTTTAAGAGGTAGTAAAACTACCTTTGTACAACCTTTCTAAAAAGTATATGTATTATTTTCTCAATTATTAATTTCCTTTATATCATATTTCCATGACCTTCCCAACACAACATGGAATCCATCCATTGGAATAACAACACACTATAATTCATATTTATAAGTTATTCATATAGAAAACTGTATTAAACATCTTTTATCTACTATAACTTCATTTCTTTTCATAAACCATGAAATATGATAAGGATAAGGATGTTTTTCACATTTAAATTCTAGTTTCTCTACCATTTATTTAGAAACCATATTTTCACAACTACCACCATCAATAATTTCTTGGCATATCTTACCTCCTGAAATGCATTTTATTTAGAAAAGATTTATATATAGCTATGAATCAACACCTTTTTAATTTTTCACCTATTCTTTCCTTATAAATATCATTGTTCTCATCATTAGGATATTTTTTCCTATGTCTATTGCTAAAAATTCTATATTTTTTTCTTTTTTTTAACCTCTACCAAATTTAACCTTGGGTGATCCTCTTTCCTTCTTTCTTTTTCATGATAGTTTAGACATTCAAATGTTCTATGTTCTTCTCCACATATATAAAAAACATAAGTCTTGTTGGATCATTCCATCTTACACCACTTCCATAGCCTCTACATCTCTAAAATCCTCTTCCACTTTGTTGATATTGAAACCCTTGTCTATTATCCTCTTGTATTTATATACTATGGGGGATCCTCCTCTAGTGTAATTAAACTCATTTTGTCTCCTTACTAGAGGTGATTTTCCTCTTTTTTGGCCTAATTGATATTCTAAAATCCTATTATTTTAATTTTATTATACTTTCAAATCTAATTTATAAGACTATCCATGGAAAGTATTCTATGTATTCTCAATTCATCTTGAATAGAAAACTTCAAACCATTTACATATGTTGTGACCATCTGTTCTTCTATTTCATCATGCTCCACTCATATGGAAAACTTATAAAAGTCATCTATATATTCTTTTATAGTGTGATCCCTTCACCTTAAAATTTAGATTCTTTTGTATAAGGTTTTTGTATAATCTACTAGAATTTTATCCATCAGGTTCATCTCCATCTTTTTCCAAGTGTTTATCTTTTCTTTATCCTTTCTTTATCTCTCTTTCTACAAGTAATCCCACAAAATAGTTACATGACCCTTCAATTTCATGGATGTAAAAATTAATTTCTTGTCTTCTATTAGATTTTTCCATTTGAAAAAACTTTCCATGATATTTAACCAATCTATCAAATTCTCTAGTTTTAAACTACCTCCATAGCTTAAAACATCAACCTTGATTCCTTCGTTCCTTACCTCTAAAGCCCAAACCATCATTTCTTCCATTTATGGTGGTTTTTTTTTTCTTCCTCATTTTTATAAAATTATTATTCATGATTTATTTATTCCTTTATTTTCTCTCCCACTTGACTTTTTATTTGATTTATGACATTTGTGAAATTGCAATTAATTATTCCACTTGCCTTTGCAGTTTTTGCATAGTCATGTTCATCTGTGCAATTCCTCATCATCCTCTTAGCATCTTTACATATTTTATTCAATAAAGGAATAATCTCCCAAAATATAATTTTAAAACCCAATACAAACTCAAAAATATATTACTTCCAAGATTTTAACTTGTTGTAATACCAGATGATGAATCCATAGACTAGCAAAGCAAAAATATCAGCAGGCATAAAACTTAGAAATTACATGAAAATAATATTCTCTATTAATTCTCATTTAATGAATAAATAATTATATAAGATTATTTAAATAAATATCAACTTAAAATTTGAGTTAACATGCCTAATTAAAAAAACTAAATAAATCAAAATCTACCTAAAGCTAATTGACCCATGTTATTTTTAGCAATTGATATTTTGAGAAACGTTCATCTTCTAGTAAGTTTTTAAACCAATATTTTTAGTAACATGAAAGCTAAAATGGTATTAAAAATATCCATATATTCTCTACATACTAAATATACACTAAAAAGCTATTTTTAACTCAAGTTCATGTTTGGTTATAAAGATATCTCATTTTTAACATTTTAAAATTCCTCCAAAAGTATGAAACTAGAATTTTGAACATGTAGATAATCACTTATGGTCTTAAAAATATATAAAAAATGACTATAACCTATTTATGGTAGTTAGAATCACATTATCTTCTTCGATACTATCATTTTGGCATAGATGATAGATCAAATAGAGTTATGGATCAAAAGTTATGGTCTCTAAACGTTTGGTCTCCACAATACCAAGGTATTATAAGATTACTTAGACAATTATCTATTGATGTGCCTTGATAAAATCACACATTTATTAAGGGTAGAGAATAACTGAGAATTAAATTATTTTATTATGATATGGTTGAGCTAATATAATAATAAAGGAGGTTATTATGTTAGGTTTTTTTCTAATAAGGGTTTCCTATGTGAAATTGTTTCTATTGTGTATTATTTTTTTGATAGATACTATGGTTGGTGGGTCCTCTATCCTTCAATAAAAAGAGAAAATATTAAAACAAAATCAAAAGAACATGAACCATCAACCATAGGGTAAAATAAACATAGGGTAAGGATGGTCATAGCATCTGATAGGATGCATCATGAAAACAAAATACATAATAGACCAAGATAAAAACTATTCAACGGGGTCCATAGATGGCATTCTCTTTTTAATGTAGAATAAGATTTACCATTAGTTGGACTAGTCTAGGTGAGGCTATTTGGACTACCTATTGAATTACAAAACTCTTCTCTCTTTGAGGCAATAGGTAATAGTCTGGGATCTTATATGATAACTATTGTTAGTACTATGTAGTTTGAACACATTTTTTATCCAAGAATCTATCTTCTTATAAATTTTAACAACTCTCTTCCTAAAAATATTACATTGAAATTTGGGGAAGGGATCTAGGAGCAAGAAGTTGATTATGAGAAATTCCTTTCAAGTGTAGAATTTACCATGAGTATGGGCATTTAGTTAAGGATTTCAAATTTTATGTTCCTGAAAGCTCTAAGGTTTCCACTAATAATGAATTTTTTCAAGAACCCAAAATGAAGTATATTGTTAAACCCAAGAGCTCCAAATTTGAGCCTTCCCCTTCTAATTTTTTTTTTGCCTCCTTAATTGTCCATGACCTTTTGGAAGAAGATGACACGTTTTTTATGGAATCTAATGTGCTTGATAAAATTTTTACAAAATAACTTCTTCTTGACCCTCTTGACCTAGGGAAAAAAGATGCTGGAAATTCTACTTTTCCAATCACACAGAATCCCATCACTTCTTCTTAGAAGGATACCTACCAAGTTAGAAAGCATAAATTGGATAGTTCTAAAAGAATAATTACAAACTCAAATGATCTTCTGGATGATCACCCCTTTCGTGCGTTAAGCCCCTAATCACCATCATTGATTATCCCTTCCTTCTTGGAGCCAAGTGGAATTAGTCAAGCCTAAAATAAGAAGATGAAGATGGATACTAATCAAAAAGCTGGAAGGAAATATAAAGTGAGCTAACTTTAGAAGGAAGGATAAAAATTAATCTATTTAGGGAAATCAAAACAGATATCCCAGAAATTCAACCATATTTCTACATGAAATGATTCTAATGGTACATTAGGGGTCTTAAAATTAGCCCCTCTAAATGCAATGATATTATTAGAATGTTAAAATCTCATAGTCTTCATATGCTTTTTTTTTACAAGAAACCAAAGTCTATAGTGATAGCATGAATACTTTGACTAAAAATATCTGGCTAACTATTAATATTTTATCTAATGACTCTAAGGAGCTTCAAGGGGCATTGCTTGTTTGTGTAATCCAAGGGAAATTATAATGTTTGACTATGTGGTTTTGCAAGGAATCATATCTATCCTTGCTCAAATCATACACTCTAATCAACAAGTGTTATTTATCAACACTTACCTCTCCATGAATTTTTAGGAAAATAAAAAAAACAATGGAAGAATATCAACTACATAATTAATCTATTTATTGGATTTTGGGTCATGATTTTAGGGGATTTTAATTCTATCATTTATTTAAATGAAAATGTTGAGGGAAACAAGAATATTGATGTTAACTCAAATCTTATGAAGGAATATATTTCCACTCTTAATCTCATTGACATTAAGCTAGACAATGGGTTCCTCACATGGTCCAATCGAATACTAGGTAATGATTAAATTGTAAAAAGATTAGATAGATTTATATTGACAAAGGAAATTCTTATCTCGGGATAAGTCCCCAAGTTTACCATTCTCAACAATGTTGGATAAAATTATTGGCTGGTTATGACATAAATATGGAATTCTCCACATCTAAAATCTCCTTCTCATTTCCAACTAATGCGACTTTAGCATGATGATATTTGAAACAAAATTCAAGATTGGTGGAAGAAGAATAAGCCTCATCATGGCACTAAAATGTATACATTTATGAAAATCTTGGATTTGTCAAAACCTAACTTATGAAATGTCCTAGAATTGTAATGAATTTAGGCATATCAAATTTCAAAAGCAAGAGATTTTTGAGAGGCTATAAAAAGTCATTAAAACTATCCATTCCAGTAGCATAACTAAAGATCTCAAATAAAAGGAGATAGATTTTATTAATCAAATGAAGGAATGGAATCTAAGAAAGGAAATCATGAGGAAAAAATAATCCAGGATTAAGTAGATTAAAGAGGGAGATAAAAAAATCTGTGTTTTTTCACAAATCCATGCTTAGGAGAAGATATTTCAACTATATTTGTTCTTTAGAATCGAATGATAGAACACTTGAATTATCTTCATAGGGTATATCAAGCATAGCTCTTAACATCTTTGCTCAAATATTTACTATTGTTCCTTTGGATTTGAACACCTAGGAGCATATTCTTGAGGATAATATTAATATTATTTATAAAGAGGATAAAAAAGTATTTATGAGTAACATTTCTATGGAGTAATTAATAAATGTTATCTTCAATATGAATAAAGGAAAATCCCCTAGGATAGATGGGTTTCCTATTGAGTTTTATCAATAATTATGGGACATCATTCACAAGGACCTAATAGAGCTAGTGGAAGAATCTAGGTTAGTCAAAGTCATTCTTAAGCTGATCAATCAAACATTTAAAGCCTTGGTTCCTAAGGCACAAGATGTAAGGAATATCTTTGGTTTTCATCCCATTGCTCTATGCAATGTCTTATAAAAAATAATTTCAATAATCATAGCCAATACATTGAAACCACTTCTCCAAAAAATTATTTCCCTTGAGAAAGGAGGATATGTAGAGGGTAGACAAATCCTTGATGAGATTGTGTTATATCAAGAAACTATTCATTCCATGTAACTCCAAAAACATCCATATATTATTATTAAATTAGATCTTTATAAAGTATATGAAGGGTTGATTGGGATTTTGTCTTAAGAATTATTAAGTGTTTTTGCTTCTTAGAGGAGTAGATTGGTTGGGTGAGAGGATGCATTTCCTTAGTTTCTTTTTAGTTCTGGTTAATAGTATGCCTACTAGGCCATTTGGGGATTTTAGAGATAATTAGCAAGGAGACCTTCTTTCTCCTTGTTTGTTTATCATTCTTGTGGAAAGTTTGGATAGAATTATTGATAGAGGTAGAGAAGAGATATATATTGAAGTTATTAATCTTGCACATGATCTTAACCCAATAACACATTTTCATCTTGTGGATGATTCTTATTTGATGG